>JABMBT010022506.1:0-14591 GCA_018906895.1 Odontocolon sp. PSUC_FEM 10030002
GAAGAAAAATGGTTATTATGTTATTATTGATCTAATGCTCCACTGCATGTTTCGCTGCAGCACTCGCAAACGGTTCAAGGTTGAGCAGCTACGCGCGGGGCTCTCGCTTTCTCTGATCGTATCTCTAATAATACAAAACAGTAAAGCGTAATGAAGTTCATTTAGATTGAGGTGGATAAAGTGGCTGCGGCTGGCTGAAGTGTGCACAGGCCTATTCTTCGGATAGGCAATCGTTATATAGTATACTTATAATTCCGCACTGGGTTATCCAACTCGATCTAGCTGCATCACTGTGATCGATATTATGTATTAAAGTACGTATATACGTACGTATATATATAATCGTGATCATCTTTTCACGTGGCTAGACCTCCTTTTAATATTCTCGACCTCTGACATCGCAGGTGGTATATCCTGTTGACCCTTTCCTCTTTTTCTTATACTCTTTCTTATACTCTTTAATTCTCTTATCTTTGTCCCTCCTTCTCACTCACACTTTTTATCTTTTCAACTATATAGTATTGCACTCTCGTCTCGAGCGTTCTCTGCGCTCTCACGCGCGTCTATCTGGCCTCCCCTCTTTCTCTTTACCGAGACCGAGCGTTCGCTCGTCCGCGAAATACTGTTCGAGCAAACTATCTCGGTCTCACTCGCTCACTCACCAACCCATTACAATATTAATTATTTACGTAAAAAACACGGCGTGCCGCCACGGAGATCCCATCTTTAATTAAATCCGCCAATGGGGGCCGGTGCGGGCGCCCAGTGCGGGGCCGTTCTCGCACCGGGACCTTCCGAGAGACCGAGGGACCCCGAGGAGTCGACCAAAGAGTGGGAGATTGGATTAAAGTCAAAGTTGAAAGCAAGTGTATAACTATAACTGATTACTCGGCTATTGCATCGCAATTCTCGCGTGCGTGGGAGAGAATCGCGCGGTCCCGGTAAAAGTACACGAGAGAATTTGATAAGTGTGAGTGAGCGAAGAGAGTAAAACAGAGACGAACCGAATCGCGGAGCGAAGAGGAAGAGGAAGAGAACAAGGAGAAGAATGAGAAAGAGCGGGACTCTTGTGAATAACGAGAGAACATGAGAGAACGGAGGGTTTGGAGTGTAATAAAAAGACAGCTGTGGCGATTCGAAGAAGAGGAGAGTAAGAAAGACGGTAATATCGAAAGTCGAGATGGATAGAAGAAGATAGACAAAAGCACGAAGGAGGATTAACGAGCACAAGAAAGAGGAAAAGGAATGTTGAGTAGAATGCAAGATTTGAGTGCAGAATTAAAGGCAAGAAGTAGAAAAAAAAAAAAACAAAGAAAAGATAATAATAGCACAATTGTAGCAAAGACATGTACCTAATAGAGAAACGTTATCGAACACACTCGGAAACTTTTTCAATCAACTGTACCCCGTAATCTTGAAACGATCAATCTTTTACCGGTCTCTCGCTCGCACTACGTACTGCCTTTGGCCCTATACATCAGGTTCGCTGTGCTATGTTCGCGTGGACTTCCGGTTTCCGGGTTAAGTCTGCGAGCTTGGTACAGTATCCCCACCCCCGCATTTTCACCGCTACCCCCATTGGTGTACTACATGCTACTGGCTGAGACGTATCGATTTTGAAGCGGCCCGATGACTTTGCCAGGGTGATTAAGTGGGCCGCGCGCGCCGCGCGAGTAATTAACATGCGCCGACGCCCTTATCGGTCGCCCTGCATTCGGTCCTAACGCGTGTATCGGTCCCTCCGCTTCGTACTTCTCACCTCTGCGCTACAGAATCATCAGCCAGCACGACTCTCACATCCACTGTATACTCCGATGCCGGCTTGTTGCCTGCTGCTGCAAGCTTTCCCGTCATCCCTAGCCGTCGGTCAACCCCGTTCGCTCGTTAAGCAAACCCAAAGGCCGCCGACCTGATCCCTTTACGCCGACACGGCTTTTGCTCGTTCCCTGTCCTTGTCCCTTTCGCGCTATTACTGCAACTCTGCGCGCTCGGTACCATTTCGCCGTCTCTCTCTTTAGCTATCCGGAGACCCTGCTGCCTCGATCTCCGATCCGGTTCGCAACAGTCAGATGTGTCCGAGGAATAATACTGTACTGTATACACAGCATCCCTAGATATAATGAAAGACTCAAGAGATAAGATCGTTTTATCGTTGAAGACGTTTCAAGATCAAAGATCGATCTTCTTATATAGACTCGAATATATCTTTTGTACAAATGACGCAATATATACGTACACGTATATTTGTACAAGTACGAAGTCGTGGGAACTGATGTATATATGTATGCCCGACTGTTTCAAAGGGCGAATAAAGCCTCGCTAGGTTTCGTCTAGAACCTCGACGATCAGGCGAGCGAACGAACGTAACGGCCAGGAGTCTCGACTCGCTCTCGAGCTACAATTTCTAACGATCCCCTCGCCAACGTCCAACTTCTGGACGTAATTAATTCCCCGAGCTAACGCGGAATGCCATAATTAATTCCTGGTGGCTGCTGGGCTGTTGGCTTGCTGGCAACGAGGTATACGAGCGAGGAAACGGCCAGGCACGAGCCAGCAGGGGTGGGAGTACGAACGGAGGTGGCTATTGCAGGGGGTTAACCGGCAAGGGGTGGCGGTCAGAACAGAAAGGTGAGGGAGGAGAGTGAGCCTGTAACAATATGTATCCGCTCCCGATTAGAAGCCGATCCCCACCTCCGGGCCCCTGCACACAGTTATGCAATTAATTAAATTCGGTTTATGCCGAGGCTGATTGTTAATTATCGTGGCAAAATGTCCGGAACGTCCAACTTGGAGTTATCCCAGCAGTAGCTTGAGCGAGGGAGCTCGTTCCTCTCTCGTTGTACGAGTGATTACCTCGACAAGTCGAGCCTTATTTCCGAGTGTCGGCTAGTCCACGATGTATGTAGCACTCGGAACGAGTGCTCTCAAGATTTCAACTTGATCGAGTGTACACTTATTTCGTGTAAACAACGTCGCTATGCGAGTTACTTGCGTGCAACAAATGTTCATTGCCAATTGTTTTTTGACCAGAGATATTTTTTAAAATCTCATTCACCGTATACAGATCATAAGCGATACATTTTATTAACCATTCCAGCCCGCGATTACAGGTATGGTAAATAACATGTTTCTTCTTTCCCTTCCAATTTATATTTCTCTGTGAAATTTAAACATAAATGTTATTCCAAAGTTACTAAGTCCAACGTTCTATCTGCAGGTGCTTTTTGTCGCGTAACACAAAAAAAAAAAAACAAAACGGAGTTTATAGCTCTCGGTTATTTAGTCACGATAATTGGTACTGTTTCCTCTTGGATTATATTTCTGTACTCTCGTTGCCCCTTTTGTGTTCACTCGCACAGCCTCCGGTACGTATAGTCATCGCCCTCCGCTTTTCTGACCGTTCTGTGGTTCACCTCGCGAACAGGCCTTCTCTCAGTCTCTCGGTCTCATTACGTCCGAAATAAATAAGCCTCCGTACCTCCTCTTCCTCCACCTTTGCCTTTCTATCCATCGCTTGCCTCCCCCCCCTCCACCCCTTTTATCTCTCTCTGCCCCGCCGTCTGTCCCTCTTTTTCGCCATATGCCTTCGTATCGCGAATATCCTCCCCTCATCGGTGTACCGACACCCTGGACGGTATATCAGAGTCCCTCATTAGCCAGCAGACATTCATTAAACTGCAAAGCCCGCTGGGGCAAAAACAAAATGCCACGACACTACGAGCTAGTATATAGAGGTACAAGGGAAAAGGCACGAGAACTCTAGGTATGCCAATGAACGATGTCATTCTCTTCCATCATATAACCAATTTTAACTACACATTCAGTGTTATTAAATCTCAAAGAGTATCGCTCTTTAAGTAATTTATAAAATGTAACGGTATGGTATTATTTATTGCTCAGAATATCATCTCTGAAACATTCCAAGATTCTTGAGACGTCTCTATAATATTTAATAATAGCAAAACAGATATAAAGTTGTTAATTTAACGACAACATTGATATGGCTAGTTCCAGGACTTTCCGTGTCTCCATTCCGGATGCTGCGTCACAGTATATACCGACTTGGAGTTTCGGACGTCAGAGACTCATCTTTGTCCTATACATGCTCGTTACACATTCGTACCCAGTCTCATCTGCACGAAACCGTAATTCTCCCTCGCTCTCGCTTTCTCTCCAACTTCTCCATTTCTCCATTTCTCCCTGTTTCATCCTGACTTTCCACGGATCTCGCTCTCTTCGGCAGTGTCAAGCTCTCCGATAGATAGAGATGGAACGATAGCGGAGAGGAGAACTAGGCGTTTAACGGACGCGCACGTGTTCCGCCATATTGCGTTCGTGTCGTTCGATAAATAGGTAGGTAAGCGACTCCAACGGAAACCCGTGTTAATTAACGCTGAGCTTCGGGACTGATTTACGTGGCGTCTAATTAGCGGGGCTGACGGCGATATAGTATATAGGCATTTTGATTGGCCGGGCGCTCGCTCGCTCTTACGTTCATTCCCATCTCGAGGGCGAGCGTAAGAGTGAGAACGAAATATTCCGAGCGAACGCCGACCCGGACGATTGGCCTTCCACTCTTTCTCGTTACTACGGAATCGTCCACGAGACTTTGTCTTTCTCTCTCAACCCTCTCTTTTCTTTCCCTTCGTTCTCTCGCGAGAGCGTTCGTCTTCTATTTTCTGCGTCGGTCGCGAGAGCTGCCGGTTCCCTCAGCCCCCGCATCGGCGAGAGAAACGAGAGAAGGCGGACGACCTCGCGGACTCCATTCCGCGCGCTGCTGCCAATTACAAATGCGAAGTGGATTCCGGACTTTGAGCTGAATTATATTTTCACCGAAGCGTTCTAACGATCGAGTTCTCGTCGTGTCTCGTCTGTTGTTGAAAAGTCGATGCTGTTGCCGCTGTCGTTGCCACAAAACACTTCCTTCTGCGTTATCGCTTTCTCTGACTCCACCGAATTATCCCATCTGAAAAATATCCTAGTTGCAGTACTCTATTAGCGACGATATTTCAATTATCGATAAGAAAAACGTTATATTTTATGTAAAATTAATTTTATGGTGATTCTGTACCCAAGTTATTGATATTATTATTAGTTATTATTTTGACAAGTTTCAAGAGTAGTAAATAATAAAGAATTTTATCTTACAATTAACATTCCGTTTTTGTCATTTTATTTCGGAATAATCTTTGGTCTGATCATGAACGTTCATCTCCGCTGGGAGAGATACCGAACGAAGATATCGTAGAATCGATAAAGCAACGGAACAGTCAGTTTCGATTTCTGTTACATTTGCCACAGACTCGAATGTTTCCAATTAAGGATGCCAGTCAATTCTTGTATTACCAGCGATTGTCGAAGGTTCTACGAAACTCACAATCGGGAACAGCCCTAAGTCGTCACCACAGATTTTCATTGGTCAGCATCGAAGCTACTTTTAACGATCGGGTCATCTTCTGGTTCGCACGACAATTTCAACAATCCCAGTTCCCCTTTTTCCTCGGATATTCCAGTAGAACTGGGAATATTGTTACCTAGTAAACTGGTCAGTAGAATGTTCACCGAGAGGAGAATCCATTTCTGGAATTGATTCTTGGAGAATCGAAAAGGAGTAAGAGAATTACGTTCGTAAAACGGCAATCGGTGTGGTTCGAAATCCATCGAAGCATGACGTTCCCTCAGCACGTTTATTTTTTCCTTACCATTTTTCATGGAACTTCTTATACCGTCCTTCCAATCTCTCCTTCAAGAATATCTGTAATATCAGTACTAAAATTAAAGACCAACTTAAGAGGTCGCTTTACAACGTCAATGACGTTGTAAAAGATCGAGAGTTATATTCGTAGCAACATAGAAAAAGAATGAAATAAAACGACTGCCGAAGGGATTCGCAATGGGGGAGTCGCAAAGATTTCAAACAAGAGAAAAGGATCCTGTAGGAAAGAGCTGTAGATTCCCGTATATCGTGTAGGCAGAGCAATCCCCGTGGTCTCTTGGAATCCGTTTCTATATCGCCCAATTAACGAAAGAGATCGCAAGATTCGCGCGTAACTATACACAGAACCCGCGTTGTGAAACTGACCGGCTCACTATGCAGTCTTTCCTACAGAGTCGTTGGCAGACATTATGGCAAAGCCGTTAGCTTGAACGTGCGAATTCTCTATACGCGGGTAAATGCAGCTGGAAGAAGGCCGCGAATCCAGCAAACACCCGCGCCCTCACTTCGTTGGCCGTTTCTCCACCGTGAGCGGCTCGTCGATTTATACGCCTGACAATTAGCCGAGAGGAATAGAGACGGAGATATGCGAGTTGTTCGTGAAATTCAGGAGAGATCGCTCACCGTGAAACGCTTGATCTTGTCGTGAGACCTTTGGAATATTTCGAATACAAGAAAAAAAGAACCGTCGGAGAAATTTTGCCGTAATCCCACGCCGACTTTCAAAGTTTCCTCGTTGGTCAACGCGCGTGTCGCGAACGATTGAAATTCTATTCGCGGAATACTCGACTCTCGTGCAGAAAAGTAAAAATAAACAGGAATGCGTAGATATAAAAGAATGTTCGCGTTGCAAGATTTGTCGAAGCGGATTTCGTCCGTAATTATCTCTTTGCAATGGCTCGTTATATTGTCACGCAGGCGAGCAGGATCTTGGCGACCGAAAGACGCACGAGCGGAAGTTGTGGCATTCGGAGATGAAGCAGTTGAATGAATATTTGGAGAGTCCGAATGGAATGATTCGTGAATCGCGTCTCGATTTACGTCAAGAATTTAGAAATTTTGCGACATTTTTCAAGAATATTTCGGACCCTATAAAACCGCGTTGTTGTGGAGTTTCATGCATGCCAAATTACCGGTCACTGTGACACGCATCAGGAATCATTTGAATGTTATTGCAACGTACGTCCGCTTCGTGTATCGTTCATCTGAGATTTATGCAATTTTCTGGAATTGCGATAAAACTGCAATTTTAAGAGATCATCGGTCTAGAATCAACGAAAAATGCTATCGAACCCTTTTTCTCCACTTTTTAAGGCCGCTGAAAAGACATCAAAAGGAGGAGGAAGAGGAGAAGGAAGTTTTAAATAAACAAACACTTTCAGCTAATTTTCTAAAAACTTGTATTGTTTTTCTTTATTTTTTAATTAATTAATAAACGTGTGTGTGTGTGTGTGTGTGTGTGTGTGTATGTGTGCGTGTGTGTGTGTGCCGCAATATCTTACAAGAGCCCGGGGAACCGACTAGAGATCCCGGTCCCGGCTTAAAAGTTGAGATAAATCAAATAACAAAATTAACTAAACGCGAATTGATCACTTTTTTTTTAATCCGTCGACTGCCGCGTTTTCTCCGTCACTCTCGTCTGTGTTGCGCACGCTGGCGCGGCGTCCTCGAGTGGTAATACATAATATATATATATACTACGACTCGCATCATCGAATCAAAGTTCAGAACGATCTCGGAGCAATCCAATCGATTCGATTAATTATGTCAACATTTTTTTTTTTGCGGCTGATTTAAACGATTCAGCCGACCTCTGAACTAGATTCGATCGTGCGAGGAAGGACCTCGAGGACGTCGCGTGTCGTCGCGCAATCTCGTCGTCGTCGACAATCGTGAGTCCCGGACTCACGATCGCCGTCGGCGCATCGCGTCAAATATTTTGTTTCCCGTAAGTAGTAAATAACCATTTATATCACACAAATCTTTAACAATATACAAAATGTACCTATATACAAGTTTAAATTACATCTCCTTCGTAGTTGCTGCTTTCTTTTTGCTTTCGTCCTTTTTTCGATCGGGCAACGAACGCCGCAGCAGAATTCTGCGGGTCGATTAATTTTTTCCTACTCGTCTCTCGATCACTCGAAGAATATATCAACGAAATGAAAATGATTGTTTCAAATCGATTCGAGGGACTCCGCCAAAGTTGAGCAGTAAATTGTGCGACTAGGAAAGAAAAAGTTGACCAGCGGAACGCTGCGGAGTTCTCCGCGCACTCGTCGACGACTCCGGGATTCTCCGGTACGCGCCATTATTCTTGCTCCGCCTATTATTTTACTCCATCAAAGTTATGCAGAGGCTCTTTATCTTTCATTCTTATCTTTCTCGAAGACGAAACAACTTTTCGCTAAAGAACGAAACGAGTAAACGCATAACAATCAAGTTACCTGTGTGTTATTTTTTTTTTTTGTTCTCTTTGTTTCATTATGTTACATTTTACATCCAAGAGTGGTTTTTGTTCTTACATTTTTACTTGTCATTCGTATTATTGAGCTTCGAAGGAGCTTCGACCGTTGATGCCGTTGCCCCCAATCGATACAGTATTCAATCGAGCTGTGATTGTACACAGTCGTAATCGAAAATTCGTATCTAGCAGGAATGAATCATAAATCATTCGTGAATGATATTCCTTCACGGAAAAAAAAAAGTTTTACATTTTTTATGGAGCGCATTTTTTTGATGCTATGATTACCGAAATTTCTGTAATAATTAGACATCAAAATTAACATTGCACCCAAATAATTCGTTTTAGGATTTTTCAATTACGACTGGACACATTTCCGGATGTTGATCACAAAAAAAAAAAAAAAAAAAAAACGACACTGGATTCAAGCACGATAGATAGAACCTTATTATTTCGTGGCGTTCTATTAACATTACACATTTACGTTACATTTATTGCGGTTGATCTTCGTAACCCTGTATCTCATCGCGAATTCCAGTTTTTAAATAATTTCCGTTTGTTCTCTTCGCAGAGTGTGTTGTCATGGATTGCAAGTACATTGATCCGAATGATCCTGTGTTTTCCAATATTATTTTCATAACGCAGTTTTCCTCGAATCATTGATGATTGAATAATTAAAAAAAAATGCATCTCGGATTGTTTTATTACTTCCGCACGATTAATCAGCAAACGCGACTTATTTATTTCAACTGACGACGAGGAATAAAATTTTAAAACTTTACACTCAAAAAGAGTGTTCTGTTTTGTAGTAAAATCTCCATAATTTCTGATTGAATAAATAAAACCTTGATTGGGAACGTTTAACATGTTTTTTTACAGTATTCAAAATGTCAGCACGAGTACGTCGGTAAATCATAGATGAAATTTACAGAAAACTAGGGAGCATCAAGAAAAAATAAAAAAATCTAAAGGTTTTATTTTTTGTCACAATTCCAACGTATTTAGGAACGCTCTATTTCGTCCAGTGAAAAATAATAAAAAAAAGAATTGGCGAGCTTTGCAGAGCTCTAAAGGGCAGAAGGGAACTACTCGGGGAAGCGTGAAAGTGTTGTAACGGTTGACGGCTGTAGGCGTCTGCCATAGCGGGGAAACAAGGGACTCCTAATGAACTTAACGCTGACTCTTTACGTTCGACGAGGCGAAAGGGTCGATGATTTTGAAAGAAAAATAATTTTCTAAGAGACACGACCGTGTACTGGCGCGCGCGGCCCTAGATTCACGGTTCTCCCGAGCTCTTTTCGAAATTCCTTCACCGGGGTGTTCGATTCTACGTTCGTCTCTTCGTCTTCCTCTCTTCTCCCGAGTGCTTTGCTCGTTTATCGAACTTCCAACCCGATTCACATTTGAGAAAACGATGCGAAGGGTTTCGCGAGCAAGGGGCACCTGCTGGTCTACCAATTTGGAATGGTAATCGCGATGTCGGGCCCATTTGGTACTTCCGCACCTGGCCGCTACCCGACCTCCGAGCTGCCGTAGTCTATGTATACTCGCTCGTTAACATTCGCCCGCCAGGAATTTGCTTGTCTCAATAAAAGTTTCAAACTAGAGTGAGGAGAAGAGACACGGATAACGAAAAGGAATAAGATCGCGAGGGCCAGGGGGAGGGGAGAAAATAAAAGGACTGACGTTGAGTTTTCGGAATGAGAAGAGCAATGATTAACGATACGAGTCCCGACAAGCTTTTTCAGACGATTTAAGATGAAACAAAAAGAAGTGAGCAAACTTTCGGAAAGGACGAAGAAAAGTCTCTTGGATTACTCGAGGGACTCTTCGGGATCGTCTCCTTTCTTATATTGAGCAATAAGTAATTATCGTGCGGATATTCGCGCGAGGTTCTCTCAATCGGTCTTGATTTCATAATACGTTTGGTTTTGTTTAATCGTCATTGTACAACGACATTTTTGCACCGTTCTTGTATATTCCCGTGTGTCTCCGTTCGTGTGTGTAGTACACTTGAAGTAAAAATATATAAGTACTATCTGACTCTCTTCCGTTGCTGCGCGATACGACCAAGATACGCGGTGTCGCGAGAAAAATGACCTTTGCGTAGATTTAATTAGCGACTCTCGGGACAAAGCCTCGAATCGTGTTTACATGTCTGTCTCGTGCGGTCGAGTCCCGCTCGTACGAGCAATATAACCCGAATTTACGCGCACAGTCTCTATCTCGTTTATTCGTTCGTTCTTCGTTAATAATATAATATAATATCTCCTTGCAATGTCCCCTGGATTGACGTAAAGAGTTTTGCGTGGAATTGACGCTTCTCCTCTCGTCACTCAATTATGTCACCTCGAGTGTCTTTCACGTAATGTCTCTACCATTGTTCCAGAAACATCTATCACCGTATCACTGATTGTTACCTCACGAGATCCCGCACTCGCAACATTGTATTTAATCGCACGATTCGCCCCAGTGCGACCATTCTTGATAGACATGTTGAGGATGCGGATGCCCGGGAATTCCAGATTGCTGATGAATCAGACCCATTTGAGAATGGTGATGGTGATGATGATGATGGTGGTAGTGCGGATGACCCGGTGGCGGCGGCGAATAGGGATCCCCCCCTACACCAACGTCCACAACGTCGACCTGACCTGCTGACGGCGGTTGATGCAGTGCACTCTGGTTGATGGGTGACTGCGGAACCGACGTGGCCGGGTGTCCCGACGACGATGACGAAGACGCGGCTACGGGCGACGCGACTAATTGTGGCGTCGTTGGTTGTACCTTCTTCGGGCGACCGACCGGGTTGCCGCCTCATTCGCGGCTTCTCCTTGGACGGCCCACCTTGCCCTTCCGCACTGGTGCTCCGCCGTTTCCGGCCGCCGCTGCGGCCGCCGCCGCCGCCGCGACACTCGACGATTTAACTATCTTGTTCCAGTCCGTTTCGCACACTGGCGAACCTGACAGTAAACAGTATCTGAAAAAAGTAACAAAAAAATCCAAACATTAGACACCGATACATATTTTTATAGAGGGCGCTCAACAGGTGGACAAATTCTTCAGATCATGGATGCGAAGGATGGATTACAAAGTACTCTCTGACTTACTTGTCGCCGGAGACGAGTTGCGTGCCGCACTTGCTGCACATGAAGCACTTGAGGTGAAACACGGCACCGCCGGCCCTCGTGACGAACTCGTTCGCCGGTATCGGTAGGCCGCAACCCGAGCACGCGCCACTGCTACCGAACAACCTGCAAGCAGAAGAAAAAGAAATTACTTAAAAAAAATTAGGTTCGCAAAAAAATTACTTAAACTTTTAATATATTTATATATTTTAACCAAGTAGACGAGCTAGTACGACGAGGTACTCCTTTCCATCTTTATTCTGAAAATCAACAAAACTACATCACACTATTATAACAGAATCGCGCGAGTGTCGATCTCGTCTCTCTCGCAGGAAAAAGGCAGCCAATTAGAGCGTTCTGGTCCTCTCGTTCTTCTGTTCGTTTCTTCGATTCGCAAAGCCGCATGCTCGTTCCTTCTTCGCTCTGTGCTATCTCGCTAGCAATAAGCATGGTTGACATTCTCCTCGAGCTCGTTCCACCGTTAAGCGGCGATAAATATGACACGTTTCCAATTAAATCTTGCCCGAGAGAACGACGCCACGCTCGCAAACACTTTCTAACTAAACGAGCTTCCGCGACGCCCGTCTTGCTTTGGAATTCACCCTTTTCTCCGTATTTTCTTATTTCTCTCTGACCCTCGTATCTCACTCCTTTGCCTCGATTTTGTCATATTTCCTTTTATAATATATTTCTCAATCTGTACGCCAACCCTGTTTCATTTTACTTTGCCACCTCTTTGACACTCTTTTTCCCCATTCCCAGTGTCACCTTTTTCTTTCATATTCTACGAAGGAGCCCAACCTATCGATGTAACAAAGTGCTCCGAGTACCTCTACACCTTCTAATTGGGAGTCTTACGAATGATAGGCCACGAGGTGTCCCTCTCGCTCGAGAATCTACTTGAGGACGCGACTGAAATCCCAGAAGTTCTTCTCTTGAAGAACGTCGGTCCTGCCGCCCTCATCTTTGCACCTACACTTTTTCTACTTAACTAATTGGAGGAAGAAACTGAAGGCGCGTTATCGGGAAACTGCTCAAGACTTACGATCGTAATCGAAGGCGCGTTCATAAGCAACAAGAAAAAAAGAAATACAAGAGTGGTGTGATGATCCGTCGATTAAAAGGGAAAAGTAGAAGAAGGAAAATAGACGAAAACAAGAGTTGAAAGATCTCTTTTGTAGCAATACACTGTATAAAAATATATCTACAAGCTCGTCTGGAGAATAAAGTCGAGCGTCGGGGCATCTCGCAAACTTGCCTCACTCCCGCACACTCTGCTCTCTCATTCGCCGTTACTGTGCGGATTGCTCGTCGTTTTACCAGGTTTCGTATAGAGATTCCCCGCTCCTCTTGGCAAACTGGTTTTAATTATTCGCTTAATCTGGTCGAGTTGTTAGTTCTTAGTTAGCCCGTTTGCCTTTAGCGGAAGAACGAGGAGTAGAAAGGCAAGGCAGAATCGTCCCTTTTCCACTGTTTCTTTACATCTTTCCTCTCGTTCTACTCGCCCACCGTCTCGATACAATCTTCCCCAGAAAGAAAAATTCAAATGATGGCAAGAGAGGTTTTTGCAAAATACAGAGAGAAATAGAGAATATGAGCTGCTGTGTACTGCATTTCGGAATAAACAGGACGAGTAGTCGAGCCTCGAACCAGACAACGTCGAAGAGCACCGACATTCCATTCCGAACGAGTCTCTATATCATCTTGATTTTTATTCACTGAGGTTTCCACTTGGCCGGATTTTATCTCGGAAATACTCCGCTCCTAAATTTGTTAATCCGAATGAAAGTAAATGTATCGCGCCTGATTCTATCTGAATGCGCGAAATTAAACAGACAAATGTTTTTCATTGGACGTGTCATCGGAGCAATCGAGTACATCATCACTCATCATGAAATAATTTGGTCACAGGTGGGTGTGAACATGGATTGCATGAATCCTACTTTTCTTCAACTTGACATATGTATATTTAGGACATGTTTACAGGTAAACGATCCTATTGTACGCGTATATATGAAACACTGTGTATACACACAGCCTGGACCAACGAGCCAGCTATTTCAGCTGTAGTTATCTGTTTTGTGCGTGCGCTGATTGAATATACTCACATCGCTTGTACCAACCTGGATGTACGCGGCGTGTATTCAACATTAATGGCAGTCGATGTTTGCGAAGCGCGGGACACAACGCGCGGTTGCAAAGTACGCCTCGTAAAGCTCGATGTTTATGCAGCAATTAGCTGCTGCGTACGCGCAATACACTATAATATACGTGTATATCTATATCGAAGAACGCGTACCGCACTGATACATACAGGTGTTTGCGCAGCTTCAGGTACGAGTTAATTCGCGAGATTGGCGAAAGTATAACGATACATGGGAGGATATAGTTAAGCGGGGCATCATCATGGACCGACCATAATTCTACCCGAACGACTTGGACAAATCTGTGTCGAATCCCTTCACTCTGACATTCATTTCCACGAATTAAATCCAAATTTATGGTACCCCGATAAATTTTATATGAATATCTAAGACCAAAAATATAAAAACAAAATTTGTAGTTGTAAAAAAAAAATGCAATTGGATAAAAAAGAACGAGTCCATCTACACAAAAACTTAGTGCACTGCGTGAATATATTCGTAAACTGAATACTCATAAAAATAGATAACAAAATGAATATAAATTGCATGTTGAAACTTCAGTAACCACAGCGAAATGTTCCGATGACGGATTCGATTGGGACTCGAGAGGCACCTTGCTATTAATTTAATAACTGACTCTGACAGTTCTATAATTAAATTGCTAATTTATCCGGCCGCGACGAAGCGAACTGTCTCGGGGGCTGATGCACACACACACACACACACACACACACACCCACACGCACACACTAAACGGACCGCAACCGCGCGTTGCTCGTCCGTTGTACCAGATTATGGTTTGCATGAAATTGTGACGTTTTAATTTCTCTTGTACAATCTGTTATTCAATGAATAATAATTTATCAAATTATCCATCACAAACGATGATAATTTAATTCAATTTTAATTCCATCTAATTTTCCGGCTGAGAATTAACTAAAACCGATATCTGAATAATTAATCTCATCCCTTCACGAATTAATAAATGATTCAATTAATAATCGAATTAACCGAACAATTATGATTAAACAATTTCAACATATCTTCCGTCAATTTTTCCCTCTTTGAATTAATTTCGCAAATAATTCATAACTTGAACGAAAAAATGAAAAAAATCCCCAAAAAAAATAATAACAATA
>JABMBT010022617.1:0-14586 GCA_018906895.1 Odontocolon sp. PSUC_FEM 10030002
ATATATACATGTGTGTGTCGAGATACAGCTTTCTTCGATAGGAGTCGGCGGTCTCGTCTCTGGGACTGGTAACCGCGGAAATTGCCGCCTCTAGCGACACGCTACTGACAGATCCGGTTCATCCTTCTCCTCGATCTCAGGATCGCATCCGACCGTCTGATGCGCACGTGTCGATTCTCCCCTCCCCCCTGCCCCGACGATATTCCATGTCTACATTGTTTTTATTACTACGAAACTTTCGTGTTTCGTAGATGAAAACTTCGTGCGCAACTCCACTTTGTCGAGAGACACATCCCCTCCCCTTTTACCTGCCGAGTGGTTAGCGCTTATGTGAGATTCCTATTGGACGGTTTTGTTTCGATTGATCGTGGCGCCTAAGCTTTAGCGATTTGAATGTTTGTTTTTTTTTTAATCGTGATTGATATTCGGTTGTGCGAGTGATTGATTTTTAGATCGTCGACTACACTCGTAAATTCGTACTCCGTTTTCAATGGATCTCCGATTGTCGATTTTTTTCCAATGCGTTGCCGTAAAAATATGACCACTTTACATTTGAAAAATGTATTCGTACCCAATACCCATAAAGTTCCAAAATTGATATCCTTTGACTTTGTAAAACTTTGTGCTACTGGGTATATTCATTTTTAGTGTAATTCGTATTTACAGAATCGAACGTTCTGTTTATGGATCGTTTTCGAAGGCTATGGCGCTAAAATGCTACACGTTCCGTTTAATGTATATACAAATGTATGAATTTTTGTTGCAATTCGTGTTTATCATGTTGAATGTTTCTTTTTTTTTAGTTCCTCAACCGCTCATAGATCTGCACATCAAATTATTGCGTAAAGCAAGGAAGACAGTGTCCCCTGAGAAATGGGAAAAATCTCTGGTAAAATTTTGTCACACGTATTCCAATCAGGACGGCTGGGAATTGGAGCGATTCGGATACAAGAAAGCCCGAATCGCTGTCAAGCTCCGGTTATTAAAGGTAATTTTTTAAAACGATAAACTGCGTTTAAACAATTGTACATTCGTGTATCCGGTATGCGGGAGTAACACCGATTGCTTTTTTTCACAGGTGCTCATGGAAGCTCAGTTTGATTTGAACGCAAGATTCAAACTCGAAGTTAACAAATTAGCGGCAGAAGAGTTGAGAGTCGAACCCTTGGGACGTGATAAAATTGGTTTAGCTTACTGGTTTCAATTGGACGAAGAGTGTAACATAAGAGTTTATCGCGAGGATTTGGATGAGGAAAATTGGGAATTGGTCGCCACGTAAGTCAGCGTACAAAAGTTCGTATTTTGTCGTATATGTTTGTGTATGAAATTTAACGAATCGGATTTTGGTTTATTAGCGATCGCGAAGGTGTGGTCAATCTCATAAACTCATTGTCCGACGGTGAGGCAGGACCGATACCGATTGACGAAGATAGCAACAGCTTGGAGATATCCGAGAAACCGATCATCGATACCGGTCAAGCGGACGAATCGTTGAGTCCGAAAGAGGAAGGGCGAATCGAAAATAATGTTACGAACGATGTTAAACCCGAAATCGAAGCTGATAATAAGATTCTCAAAAACAAGATTGCCGAGAAAGATACCGAAGAGGTCGACGAAAATGTGAATGACGATGACGATGGCGACGAAGAGGAGGACGAGGAGGACGAGGATGACGAAGTGACCAACGACGACAGTTCGAAACAAAATTCGGACGAAGAAGACGAAGATGAGGATGACGAGGATGACGATGACGAAGATGACGACGAAGACGAAGACGATTCTCAGGATGCGTCGGAAAATCAAGAAGAACCTCCTCATGCGGTTACTTCATCGAGAATCGTGGAAAATCAAGTACCACCGATTACGACCCAAGCTAAACTTCAAGTTATGGATAAACAGCCACGAGCGCCTTGGAAACCGTCAGTCGACGTACTCGCGACTGAAATATCTGCGGATCCGGTGCACAGAGACACGGTGAAAATTGCTACGATAAGACCAAGCGCCGGAGAGTCGACGCCGATTAAAGCGATCGAAACTCCGGTTATAACGACGTCACCGCTGAAATTAGTAAATATCCAGGAGTTGCAGCATCCGGTTGACGATAGAGGGAGAGAGGAAAAATATTTGGGAAAGTCAGCTATTCCTTTCCAAGCTTCGGATCTCGGATTGAGTCACGGTAAATTATTTCCCGTTAAACCAATCGATCAACTTGCCGCTAATTTGTCACGGATTCAATCGGAGAAATTTGAGAAACCGGGAGCAGCGAAGTTGCTCGAGAAGATAGCCGAGAATCTGGCGCGATCGAGCGGGGCTCACGGATCATTGCTAAACGGAGATGACGATAAGGCGCAGCAAGATTTCATTGGTCGGGGTATGCCGGAAAAATCGAACACCACGGTACTACCGTCGAGAAGTCAACGAGGCATGGATTTATCGACGTCACCGCGAGGCTGGGAAAACGATCACAGCAGACCGATGGACTACTCGGGAATTGATTTGTCTAGTCGGAAAATTTCTAAATCAGCTGATTTGCATACCGCTAGTTACAGATCTCAAGAATTCCAACATCGTGAAATGGATCTCAGTACGCGAAAAATGGTCAAACCGGATTTGGCGAATTTAGCTTACGATCCTCGGTCGGTTATACTGCGGAATCATACGATGGTGACGGATTTGAGCAAGAAACAAATGCCCTATTCCAGTTACGAAATTCCTCCGGCCGGGTCTTATCACACTAGTGCCAGGATACCGGGTAAGGACGATCACAGACTCCCCAATTACACGATGCTTCCGGATCCGAGCAAGATTGCGTCGATGAGATTGGCTGGATCACCACTGAAACGACCACTGGAAATCATTGATGATCCGCAGCACGAAATATTAAAGAGAATGAGAGCGGATGGCATACCGCTCAGAGCGTCTCTGGACAAGAGGATAGCACCTTTGCTCGGCGGGTTAAGGCGAGACGAAGTTGGACCGGCGATAGAAGAACCGGTGATGATGGTGCATGGCGAGGGATCGGGTAGCGACTGCGACGCCGTCAATATTGGCCTCGGCGAAGCTATAGAAGAGCCAATTATATTTTTTTACGGCGAAGGTGCCGGACACGAGTGTGATACGGGAAATCCAGGTGACGACACGTCTCCCGACAATAACGAAAGCAACGAATCAAAAAAGGAAGGTTGTAGCGAAGTGACGACGACGCTTTCGACGACGAAGATATCGCCTGCCGACGGCAGTGTCAACGACGCCGCCGCTGGCGGTGCCGCTGTCGCTACGAAATCGCCGATAAGAATCAACGCGAATTATTCACAAACGAGTGCAAACGCTTCTGGTACTACCGACAACTGTCAATCGACAGTCGTATCTTCAGTATCGCCGAAAGGAAAATTCAAACCTACTCTCGGTGTTCAGGTAATCGCAAAATCAAGCGGTAACGTCGCCAAAAAATCATCCAGATGGGACGTTGGTAGACCCAGCGAAAAACCCGAGTGCGACAGTAGTATCGTATCGAGCGAAGGACACATATCAGGAGCTGACGAAAGTTTTAACGTTAACGAATATCAAAACACAGAGCAGAACAGATTATCAATAGCTGACGACGATCGAGTAGTCGAAAGTAAATCTGAGAGCGACGATATTACGAGCACCTCGAATCAAACATTTTCGGAAAACAAACTTTCCGAATGTTCCTCCAGTACCGGGGGAAACGATGGCGTTACAGAAAGAAACAACGTTCTCTCCGCTCAACCTGATAGTTCGGTCGCGACAAATACGCCGAGCGAAAACGTCAACAAGTGTCTCGATAGTCTCGAACCCGCGATTTCAGAAACTGCGCAGTGCGATTCATCCGTCGCTACCTCGTCGCTCGTAGAACCTCTTCAATCCGTCGAATCGACGATCAAGGAAGAATCCATCAGTGAAACCGATGTACCTACCGTTTCATCGAAACCCGTGGATGGTGATGACTCGACCACCGCGTCGAACGACTCGCCACCGCGATTTTTTTTCGGACCGAATTGCATGTCTTATACCTCGAAGGTCAACGAAGCGCAATCGAATCAAATCGCTACGACATCCGTGACTACTTGCGCTTTGGATTCGTCGGAAAATCCTGCTCTGGCGAAAAACAACAATAATTTTGTCAAGATCGCGGATACTAATAATTCGGAATCGTCGGATTATTCGTGTGACAGTAACATCGCGCCGAGATTGAAGAGTCTCGAACTTTCTAAGGAGAAAACTGATGGTGTGTCTATGGATATTTGCGAGGGACTCGTTGAATCCGAGTGTAGAATACAACCCTCGACAGGAAATTCCGCCAAGGATGAAACTGACTTTGTCAAGACACCCGAAGTTATGGATATTTCCGTTCCGTCGGAAAATAAGAATGAAACAATATCCGAAAGCGTTAGAGATTCTGTTGGTACTACCGATCGACTCGAACCCAGCGAAACTGAGATCCCTGTGCAATCGCAATCGAGTACAAGCAAGGAAATCGATTTACATGTTGAAAAATGGAATTCAGAGACGAACATTCTGCAGGCGATGCCCGAAACGATCGAATCATCAACGGATCATGCGAGGGACGATAAATTCCAAAAAATACCTGAAGTTGAAGCGTGTGAGATAGATGACACGAGGAACGATGAATCTGAAAAAATATCACAAGCGGAAATTTCGGCGACTAATCAAACGAGGAAGGATGAATCTGAAAAAATATCCGAAGCTGAAACGTCGACGACGAATCAAGCGGGGAAAAATGAATCTGAAAAAATATCCGAAACTGAAACATCGACGATGAATCAGGCGAGGATGGATGAATCCAAAAAAATATCTGAAACTGAAAGTTCGTCGATGTATCAGGTTAAGAAGGATGAAACCGAGAAAATATTCCAAGTTGAAACTTCGACGATGAGTCAGACGACGAAGGATGATACCGAGAAAGTATCCGAAGTTGAAACTTCCTCCGACGTTCCGATGGGTCAAACTTCTGTGGAAGTGGATGCGGAGGATAATCATAAAGTACAAGATAATCAAATTCCGGCCGAAATTGTTCCTTCGATAGAAATTACAGAGTCAGAAGCACCGAAAGAAGAAGCCTCCTGCGTTGGTAGCGTTTCTCATCATTTTTTTCCGGCGACAACAGCCGCCGAGGCTTGGAGTTCAGCGTTAAAAGAAATTCCTGATGATAATTCTCAGGCTATCGAAAACGTCGATGAGAAACTGTACGGACAAAAACTTGATTCGTTAAGCGATGTTGATGAAAAAACGAAACAATCGACGGAGTCGGAAGAGGATTCGTCGTTAGCGACAAGCCTTGATAAGACTAGCAACGAGAAAACCAACGAATTGTGCAATGAAGATGCTCAAGATGGATTCTCAAAGAGTTCCGAAATTGTTGAAGAAACGAAGGACGATATCGGATCGAGGAGGAATATCGGTGAATTGGAACAGCCGGAGCACAATCGCGAAGAAAAATCCGAGATGAGCGTTGATCTTCCTGACGATTTTTCCGGAGACTCCGTTGCACCCAGTTCGTCAAGTTTTCCTGCGAATCCCAGCGAAGATGATTCAATGACGAACGATCGAGAGATTTGTGAACCTTTGGTAAATCTGACGAGAACCGGTCCGATGGTCCCCGAGACACTTTTACTTACGGATGAAGTATCTCCAGCTGCGATAATCGATTCAAATATATCAAAATCACCAGAGAGAATAACAATCGATAGTCAAAAAGCCTCTGGCTCATCGCGACTTATAGATTCTGCGGACGCTTATCCGGATGATCTGTCAGAGAATCAGAGCTCGGCAGATCAGGACTCTAACGAAGCAATGGTGATCGACGACGGAACATCCGACTCCAATGAATCAGCGAAAGAATCGCACGTTGAGGAGGCTGAAGATAAATCTTTGAATTTCAAAAACAAGGTTTCGGCGGTGGCGTCACCGATCGAGAAACCTGACGCTGAAATCGAGGCTCCTGCGCTCAGCAACCCGTCTGTAAAGATTTCAACGGTGGAGAAGGAAGTCGACGCATCTAATGCTGAAATCGAAGCTGGTTCATTCGGTAAACCGTCCGACAATGTTCATTGTGAATTAATATCGGCTGCGCCGATCGCGGCGTATCCTCTTGAAAAATCGCAGAAACGTATAGATCAGATTATTAAAGATGAAAATCAAGCGGTAGATTTGAAAATCAATAAAATTATGAACTTAAGCAGCAGCGGCGATGCCAAGGATGATATTCCTTTGGCTGCTGAGAGCAGTGAAAAGAAAGAACCGGAAGGTCTTTCCGTGCCAAAAAACTTTACTAATCCCGATGCCGCGGGCGCTGACGTTCAAGAAAAGTCTTTTACAACTCTTCAACCGTCGCTTGTTCCAAATTACGATTGTAGCGACGATGATGAAGTAAGCGACGATGTTTTCGAGCCTGAACCCGCGGAGACGGAGTTAATTCAGAAATCACAAGCTATCGAAGAACAGGTTGAGCGGAAGGAAGAAAAAGTCGAAAGGCTACCGAACGTTTCTGAAGCAAAAACCGTCGAAATATCAGATGAGAAATCTACCGATGATAACAAGGGCTTGTGCGAATACGAGAATAAATTAATGGAAGTAGAAAAATCAACGACGTGTGAAAATAATATGGATTTTTCCGAAAATGAATTTGAGAATGATGAAAATGAGGATTCGGGCGAAAAATTACTCATTGATCTTGCGGCGCCTAAAGAAAGCGTTGAAATAAACGAAGAAACTAATATTGAGAACAGGCGTGAGATTATTAGTGAGAGAATAGATTTTGGAGGCAATAATCGACGTGTCGGTACAATTGAGCAGTTCGCAGATGGTGCAAACGTGATTACCGAAAAATCTCATGATTTATGCGATATCGTTAGTACGAGTAATGTCAAAGATTTTCCGATTTCGGAAGAATTGAAAGAATTCCCGGAGGAAGCCGATATCACAAATGAAAGCGCAATGTCGATTCAAGTTCCAAGCATTCTTAATCTTGATCTTAAAGAGTTACGGTCGTCGAAACAAGAACACGAAAGATTCACAATTACGAAGGCCGTTGAAGAAACTCCAAAATCGAGTATAGTCACTCCTGAAAAACCGTTGGAAGAGCCAATCGACGAGTCAGTGATTGATCAAAGTGCTCCTTCGAATTATGAAGTTGATAATAAAACGTCAAAAATTGATGATTCGAAGACGGAAATCGAGCCTAATTTGATTTTGAAAACCTTGCCTTGCAATTTGTCTTTTTCTTCGGAGATTGCAAGAATGGATACGAATGCCGATAAAACGGCGCATGAAGAGAGTCGCGTAGAATCCGAGGTGCTAATTAAAAGTCCGGAGTCCATTGCAACCAATGCGGTACCTGTGGAATTATCCCGTGTTCTTGAGAGTTCTGAACTTTCTGTGACGTCAGTAGTTGTAGGGCAAGAGGATAAGCCAGAAATGTCAGAAAATATAAGCATCGTTGACGCTTTGCCAGATCCGGAAACGTCAAGATTGAGCAAAGACAAAATATCGAGTGTAAAGATCGATGCGAAGCTCGAATCGAACGTGGCAAACGCGGATATAAATTATTTGAGAGAAACTGTCAAGGAAAGTAATTACCCAGTTGACTCGCCTGTTGCACTGGATCGCGAAGAAAGCAATGATCCAATTTCATTGAGAAACGAATGTAAGAAAGAAGCGAGCAAGAGACTGCACGGAGTTTTGGACACGGATGATTTTCCGCCAACAAAGTCAAAACCGCCGAATATCGATTTCACTAAAGATATCATTGACTATCGCGTTAACGACGAGAAAGCTCTGTCCAATGTGAAGAATATCGACGGAGGTATCGAACCACCGACGCAAATTGTTTCGGCATTTGCATCTTCCGTCTCCACGGGTGAGACGATATCCCATCCAACGTTGCATCCCAACATCGAAAGTATTGAAAAGATAAAAAATCACGAAGGTGAAGATATTCGTGAGAATTATCTGAAAGCTGGTATCCAACTGGAAGCTCCGATCGAAGAAAAACCGTCTGAAATTCAGAGCGTCGATGTGAAAAGCGTCGTCGATCTCGAGTCCGATGACTCCATGGGAATCGATAATGAAAGTATGTTCGATAATCCACCCGACGAGCCGGATCCGTTGGCTTGTACCGAAGATGATTTGAACAAGCCAACGGGGTTGGATAGTACGTCGATTCCAAAGATAGGAATCCGCGTTAAACCGGTCGAGGATATGATTTACGAAGGCTGGAAGATAGATTCTCCCGTTGGTGGACAGCCGACGGTCTCGCGCAAGCGGCGAAATAGCGCTCACGAATCGAATTCGGACGACGGTACGGCAAAGCAGGACGACGACGACGACGACGACGGCGAGGCAGGTGGAAAGAGAATAAAATTGCGAGGTAAAAGATCGCCGGATATGAAGCTGCGAAAGTCGGTAGAGGAGAGTCGCCCGGAATCCGTTAGTTCTGAGGACGAAGCAGCAGCGAAAGCTCAAACAGTCGAGGAGGTTGCCGACCTGAAGGAAACCGGACAAACCGTCGTCGTGGCAGCGAAAACGAGAAACGACAGGAAACCTCGAGGTAGACCCAGAGGTAGGAGACGTCGTATCAATAGGTCACTCGCGAGAGCCTCGCGTACGAAAACTATGGAAACCACGCCGACGGTCGCGGAACCTCCGGTTATCGGTACAGACGGAGCTCCGGGGGTGGATGGTGGACAGTTGGAGTCGAAAAAGAAAAGAAAAAAAAGTGAGTTCATTACCAAGAAACTACTGTTTACAGTTGAATTTAAATACACTACGAATGAACAATAATTTTGTACATTTTTACATTTGCTTTTATTTTGTTCTCAGGAAAAATGGTTCTTGGCTTGGAAATCGGAATTGACATAGCTGCACCGGAATCTCAAACTGGAGCTGGTCAAGACGAGATGCCGGTGAGGCAGTCGAGGAGAATAGCACAATTGAAGATAAAAGAGGAGGCTGATAAGAGACGAATCGAAGAAGAGGCTTTTGGGGAAATAAAGGAGAAAAAAGATCGCAGCGAGGGTACGGAGAAGAAGAAAAGAAAGAAACAAAAAGCCGAGAGCGAGGAAGAAGCGGTGGTGGTGAAGGAAGTCGAACGTGAAGTTAAATTAAAGAAACACAAGAAAAAGAAAAAGTATTCGTCCACATTCAACGAGGCTCATCCCTGGCAGAGTTCGTCGGGTTCAAGCAGCGACGACGAGGCCCAGGAGGACGAAGAGGACGAAGAGATCGAGAGCGAAGGTTCGTTGTTGTTCAAGAGCGATCACGAATTTTCGCCGGAAAGTGATCTTGAGAAGGATCAAGAATCGGAACCCTTGAGACGAGCGAGAACGGCACAAAAAGCTCAAAGTGATGTTGAGGAAGCGGAGGACGAGTACGCGTGTCAAAAGTGTGGGAAAGCCGATCATCCCGAGTGGATTTTACTGTGCGATACTTGCGACAAGGGTTGGCATTGCTCTTGTCTCAGACCAGCTCTGATGCTCATCCCCGAAGGCGATTGGTTCTGTCCGCCGTGTCAACACGTAAGTGCACCATTACATACGATAGATACTGCGGCAATCCGACTTATTTTACTTGAAATTTGAATTTTATCGGCATGTTTGTAGAATGTGTTGGTCGCGAAATTGCGGACGAGCTTGAAGACCTTTGATCAAAATTCGAAAAGGCACGAGAACGAAATTTTACGAAAAAAGAGACTGGCTTACGTCGGTATAAGCTTGGACAATGTTTTACACAACGCTGAAGCTGCTGAGAACAGTTCAAGTAGAGAATCGGACAATGGTAAGTCTTGATCATACGTGACGATGGCATATTTTGTCATTTATAATTACGAAAATTTCAAAATTTCTCAACGTATCATCATTTCTTTTTTTACCAGATTCTTCGTCGTCGTCATCGGATTCGAGCTCCAGCAGTTCAAGTAGCGAGGAGAGCGAGCCGGTTTATCAATTACGCGAGAGGCGTTGCGCCAATACGTATAAATTCAACGAATACGATGATATGATCAACGCGGCTATTCAGGACGAAGTCGAAGCGGTTCAAGGTGCGGGTAATCAGGGACGTGGCAAGGATATCGCGACGATAGTGAATGCAGAAAAAGAGGAAGCGCAGGCGGAAGCGCTTAAAATTAGTCAGCTCGACGACGAGGAGGAGGAACCGAAAAGATCTGATAAAGAGAGCGACGAAGATTACAAAGTCGAAAAGGACGAACCTGACGAGGATGAGGAAGATGAGAATCGGAAAAAAGCTGCAAAGAAACTGCTCGCACGTAAAAAACACCGTAAACTGAATAGCCTCGACATCAGCAGCGAAGACGATCCCGACAGTGATGAAGATTTCAAAGGCTCGAGTAGCGACGATGAAGATGATTTTGAGGATCAAATGGATTCGTCCGATGATAGCTTTACCGAAACTAGAAGACGGGGGAGAAAAGGTGAGGCACGGCCCGTACGAAGATCGACCAGGGCAGCCAGAAAGACTCGATATGACGAAGATTTTAGTAAGTTCTATTTAACAATGTAAACCCTCGATTTATTCTATATTTCGGTGGCTCATGATTTGTTTTATTCGTAGTTAACGATGACAGCGACGACAGCACCCGCCCAAAAAGAAAAAAATCCAGATCCGTTTGGGAGGGATCCGAGAGCGAGGAAAGTGACAATTCCTGGCGTCAGAAAAAAAAGAAGTGAGTCTCATTTCTGTTGCGCAAGATAAAATACTGGTTTCAAATTCTCACGGTAACACGTTATTATTATTCTAGGAGTAAAACTGTGCCTACGCCAAGATTCAGAACATCCTCGAAAACAAAGCCCAGGAAGAAAAAGAAGAGGAAACGCATTATAGAGTCTGATAACCTCAGCGACAACGAGGAAGTTGAAGAGGCCAAGACCGAAAACCTCGATGAACTTGAGCAAGTACCAGCACCCGTCGAGGAAACTGAAGTTAACAAGGAGGAAGTCGAAACGACGAATGAAAATGTTGCTGTTGTTACGGAGGAGAATCACGAAGAAGAACATCCGGAGGAAGACACAATTGTTGAGACTCCACACGTCGAAGAGGAGCGCCATAAAAAGAAGAAGGTAAATTCATTCGATTCGTACGTTTTTTTTTTTTTTCTTAATTTCGAATATAGAGAGACTTATTGAATTTTATTTTCGTCCAGGAAACGACACCCAAACCAAAAAAGAGTGGAATTAGAAGAAAGGTATGTTAAAGACGATCTATTGTTATGACTGTTGTTATTATTAATAATTATGCACGTGCTAATTTACCGGAACATTTGTTTGTCGTAGATCATTTACGGCGGTCTCGCGAATGAAGGGCCTAGACAAGAGGAAGAGACTTTAGCAAGGCGTACACGCGGTCGTAAGATCAATTATCAAGACATCATGGGCTCCGACAGTGAGGAGGTAAATGGCTTTTTTATATAAAAAAGAACTTCGTTTTCGTTATTCATAGCTGGAAGCTATGCGATTCCGATGACTCATCCCTTCATTCTCTTGACTCCCGAAGGAACTGAAAAAAGTGCTGAGAAAAACAGAGGAGAGCGAGGACGAGTTCGTCGTAAACGAGGGAGAGGAATTCAACGACGAAGCTGAGAAAGATTCGGATTCGGGTAAATTTCAAAAATTCTTCCATAGAGGCCTTTTTGATTGGCGTATTTCGTAAAATTCATCATATTTACAATTATTTACAGGTGATATATATTCGCCGAAGAAGGAAGTGCCGAAGGGAAAGAACAAATCACCGAAAAATAAGAAAGCGAAGAGCAAAAGTCCAGGTAGAAAAAGTTTAACCGACAATGGAACGCCTAAGCAGAGAAAAAAACCGGGACCAAAGCCCGGAAGTAAGAATAAACCTCGCCAACCTAAATTGACGATTTCACCACTAATGAAAACACAAGAAACGGATGCTGTTCCGAGAGGAATAGACATGGAAGGTATGGGCACACATTCATATACACGAGAGTAAAGGATTTAAGCGTGCAGTTGGTATAGACTGCAATTTCGTATTATTAGGCTCGACGATGTCAGCAACGGGATCCGTTATCGGGGAAGTGCCGGAGGGTTCGTTGACCGGCTTGACGCCGGAAGATATCAATGCGCTCGACGACGAACAATTGGAGCAAATGATGATGGAAGACGAAGAGTACGGTAGGCGGCAGCTTGAGCTTGCGGCGATCGAGATAGCTAGAAATAAGAAGCAAGAAGAGAGAGAGGCGAAAAAATTGGAGAAAGCCCGATTGAAAGCACTTGAAATTCTTGCTGCTGAGCAACAGCGGGATCCGAACGCCCCGGAGGGTGCGGACGGCGAATTACCGAAGAAGAAGAAACGCGGTCGTCGCAGTAAAGCGGAAATTCTCGCTGAGCAAATGCGACGCGACGGTGTACCGAGTTTGATACCAGGCAGCTTGATACCCATCGCTGTACCAAGCGTTCCGACTAACTTAGCACCTAATGTAACTCCCACATTACCCACAGTTGTGGCAGCGGTCGAAACAGAGAGGACACCCGAAGGACATGTACCACTCATGGCGGGACCGGATGGGCAACTTTTCAGCCCGGACGGATCGCCGATGAAGCCTAAGAGAAGAGGCCGTGGCAAGGGTAAGAAAACTCTTGCATTGGAGGCTGCTCGAGCCGCAGAAGCTGCTGCTAAAGCTGCCGCCGAAGCCGGCGTGATCGGAATGACTGGAACCGACTCAAATCCAGAAGTAAAACCCGACGATATCCCAAATGTGCTTCCTACTCCAGGTAGCAGTACTTCTGGTTCGGCACCACCCACACCACCTGCGACGCAGGGTCTACCACCGAGTCAGTCGACGAATCAACAACCGGCGTATCCGTCGATGCCGCCTAGTCAACAGTCTTCCGTCATCACGAGGATGCTTCAGTCACAGCCAGTCTCGAGTACTCCGCAATCGTTTACCGCGGCAGCAGCTGCAATGGGACACAAGTATTTCGGTGGACCCAACGCTGCTGGTCAAATGATGGCTGGTCCGCGACCGAACTACGACATGTCTCCACGTGCCAGAATACCATCTCCTTACAGGCAGCCTGGTCAATCACCACTGCCGCCGCACTTTGCCGCTGTTCGATCCGGAACACCGCCCATGAGAATCAGAGTACCAGGACCCCAACTCTATCACACGCCTCATCATCCCATGGATCCGTCTCCGTCCGGTGGCGGACCGATATCGATCAACAGCAGAGACAGAAGTTCGCCATTGGGACCCGGGCCCGCTATGATTCCACCAGCTGCGGGAAGTCCATTGGCAAAAGGCGGTCCGACGCCTCCTCCACCGCCGTACGTCAGAGGCGGTCCGGCACTCTCGAGATTCCCCGAAAATCCTCAAATGGGTCCGAGACATCAGATACCACCGTTCCCAAGTCAGTCACCGGCTAACCACAATATGCAACAGCCCTCACCACCGCCCAATCGACCACCTGGAAATTTCTCTCCTTATCATCCACCGCCCCCGCCGAATTATCACTACGGGGCTTATCCGCCCCCACCGCCGATGACAACGGCAGACGACGCCGCTGCTTATCAAGGCTCTCCGTATTCCGCCGAACATTTTTCAACCCCCGCTGAGAGTCAACCGCAGATACAACCGCCGCCACCACCGCCCCCTCAACCGGGACCACCGCAACCCCACGCCAACGAACCCGCTCCCGGTAACAAACAATACGACGAGGAAGGAACCGGTGAATTCGGTGGTCTTGTATCCTACTTCAGCAGCCAGAGAGAAGACGATCTCGACTCGTAGCACGAGTGAGCTCTTGGCCAACCCTGAAGCTTGGACTGTCGCAAATGCGTTCTTTTATCGAGCGCAACGGCAACTTTCCCCGGAATTTTCGCACCATCATCTTTATTGGGGCTTTAAACGAGGAACATAAACACACGCAGCATAAAACAGCAACAAAAAATACTCCTAAATGACTGAGCGAGGATCCGCATACGTTCCAAAGGTACGTGGACTCTGATACAATCCTCGGGATAGGATAAATTCTCAAAATCTTTACAAACTATATTATTATTCCTCGTACCTCGAAAATACAAAATTCGGTCGATGATCATTCGTATTCGTGATCTCTTAAGTACTATTATAAAAGTAACACGTTACAATCGCATATACGAAGAAAAGCCACCAAACTGCGAATCTAAGGTTGGCCAAGTACCTGGTTTCTATAATACCGCCAACGTCCTGATACTTAAAAGCTTTCTATCGTTAGTTCGGTAAAGCGCTTTTTTTTTGTTTCCAACAAAAGAGAGTGAAACGATGAACAATGACTACGGGCAATCGCAATATCAGAAGCGAAATAAATAAATCAAGAGACAGATCTGACACGACGATGAACATTATTCGCGTGACAGGATCGTGCAAAAATATTTATACAAATACTTCCGAAATCCAAATCCATTTAAAAGCTGTATACAGTTTGAGTTTTCGACGAGAAAGTCCTTTTTTGTTTTTTGTTTGTGTTTTTTCGTTTTTTTGTTTTCCTTCATACGACGTACATAATAAGTTATGAGTAAAGGAGCGTCGAG
>JABMBT010022728.1:0-14555 GCA_018906895.1 Odontocolon sp. PSUC_FEM 10030002
ATATATTTTTTACGTTATATTTTTGCAATTATATGGAACAAATTATTTTGGTGTAATAATTACATAAATTTGCAGAAATGCTGTACTAAAATTATGCACTCCATGCAATTACCGTTAAATTTTACCGTTTTCCTTCGTGCATAAGCTTTTTTGAAGAACCCAGTCGTTAATGGCACGATCGTCAAGAGCGTGTACATCGAATATATTGATCCTTTCTCGAGAGTAGAGTAGAATACAGTGTATAACAGTTTCTATGCACAGCAATTTATGAACAATAATTACGCCGTTCGTTTAATAGCATATCATTTCGAGGGTTACGACGATACATCAATGTCGATTTTATCGCTCTCGCGGCGCGCGTGGCGCAACGAAATCGATAACGATAGTTAAGAAAGAGTAGGTCGCGCTTGCGAGACGACCACGGTTTTACTCAAGTAAACCTGCAGGGTGCGATGCATACCACAGTATGAGTTACAGAACTTGCTAGTCATTTACTGCTACTGCACATCGAGTAGGTACTAAAAAAAAAATATTCACCTATCTCTTTCCGAACATTTGTTTTGGTTCACAAATACTTTTGGCAACCACGACCGAGTCTAAAGTGTTATCGAAACCAATTTTTATTAAATTGATGCAATTTTGAGGGGATAAACGAAATTCACTGTTCTCTATTACAATGTTGGTTTTTTTATTCACAAGATATTTCCTTTACCTCTGATCGTAAATAAATATAATAAAACTAATTAACCGTATTCAATAAAATTGATACGATTTTGGTTTTTCGCTTACCCCCTCCCTCTTCCACTATTACGAATACTTCTGTTATCTCACGGCTTGTAACGATTTTTTACAGCTCGCACAAAGCCCCCAATGTTAAAACCCTTTTCCGACATCCCTCACAACTGACTACACGTAGCTATGTGGCACATATGCATATGCACATGGATACACACGTAGACACTTTCTCTGACACCACAAACCTTGCGGCAAAATTCTGTAGCCGACTGAAACGCTGTACTGGGCGCTGCTGCCATTGTAGCAGCACGAAACATGACGTATACTCCTGTCAGCCGGCACGACCCGATAATAAAAGAGCGAGAGGGAATGAGTGGCCACTAGCGAATTAATTAACCGTATGAAAGCTGCCTCGATTCGTACCGGGTGCGAGCACCAGCCTCGCAAGAGATTGACATAGGGATAGTCCTTCTATATTCTCGTTTACCTCCAGTTCGGACATTGCACCTACACTCGTATGATCGAAGAGAACTACTACATTTTTGACAGAAGCCTTTCATCTCTCATTGATACGACTCTACCGATAACAGTCTTCTGTGTTCATTGAAAAACTATTTTTTTTACTATATTTTCCATTTAATTTCACTGAGAGCTTAATAGTTAAATGAAATGGAAAATATATGACAGGTAAAACTTGCACATATGCTACAAAGTCGTGAGTTTGCATATCGATAAAAACAAGCATACATATACTTTCAAATAATTCCTTCTATATATGAAGCCTTCCGGGATTACTATCAGAAAAGTTACGACATTATAATGGAGGTATTGGATTATAGTCTAACACTTTACGCGATCAAAGCGGTTATTTTAATGAATTACAGAGAGCCAATCATTTTTCTTTTTTCAGGAAGGAAGTTTGAATTCAAAATACGGCATTCGTACGTTTAATTTCGTTTTTATTGGTTAAATAACAATGGGAGATTGCAATCTGCGAAGAATCTATATGTTAACAGAATGCTATATCTTTCCCTGCTGTCCTCTGATGGCAGAGTAAACCTAGCTGCGGAATTCACCGCCGTGAACCTAATCCAGCAAAGACCACGTTCTCTTCACCGTTCTATATAGTCAACACTGGAAGCTACCTTCTCATTCGCTACAGTAGGTTTCAGCTAACCCGTCCGTTCTCTCTGCGAATCCAGCCTAACTAACCTTAACTCGATTTGTTAGGGGAATGGGTCATATCGGTAAATCCAAGTTACTCGTCGTCCTCTTTGCGACACCAGTAGTAGAAGCGTCTTTGTGATATGGTGAGTTTGAGCTCGCCGACAGCCTCCGAGAACCTCCACGGAATAGAATAAGAGAAGTGTCTGCGTTCTTGGTGTGGCTTGGCTTCGCGCGGTGCTGCACTTCAATTAGACGTTTCAGAGGCCACCTCGTCAGGATACCCGCACGAGAATCGCAATGAGTTCCTCGGATAACTCCTTCCATTCCCCTTCTCATCACCCTCTCGCACCCTGCACGTTTCACCTGAACTCCTGCTTGCTGCTGCTTTCTCATCGCCTTCTACTGGTGTCGGTGCAGAAATGAGAATTCGTCTCGCAAAAGCTCCGCACTCGGCCGAGCGCTAATTTAGGAATGACGTTTCTCGAAAATCATAGGGCCGCCTGCTTTCTGCCTTTGATACGATGAACGAGACGAAGAGGGAATGGTAGAAAGCCGTGAGGCCTACTGATCACGAATCGCAATTAGCCTACTTTCAAGAATCTTGCATTGTTTCTGGCCCAGTTAAGAAACGTCGTCGTCTTCGTCGTTAGGAATGGAGAAAATATGACGGGGATAGACAGCTTCCAATAGCTCATTGCAAAAATATTCTGTGAAGAAAATCAGAAAAGCGAAGATTTCTAAAGGTTCGAGGAGAAACTTCTAAAATATATAATCTATATAACTGAGCTTGTATCCGTGAAATTATTATTATCCTGCAATTTTTATGAAAAGTGCTTTCGATTGCATTAAGCCAAATTATGAACCATTAAAGTTATGCAATCGTATAAATAGAACAAGCAGATACAAATGCTCAAGAAAGTAACATCTAAGAAACTAATTAATTGATGACATGATTGATAAGAGTATGAGGCATCGGCGGCATATCAATTACACGGATGATTGCATAAACTTCTCGGCCCATTGATAACCTAGCTCGATCCTTGTAATCATAAAACAGTTGCATGAGACAAACATTTAATAATACACAGAAAAAGAAATAAATCAAAAATTCATAAATCCTTAGCTTTATAATGGAGATAAAGTGTTACGCCACTATCTGAGAACTGTTTCGATAGTGCATACAAGTGAATTACGATGTAACTTATAAAAGCAGCCTGGGCAGCGCATGCACCGCGACAGAAATTATAAATTAATATAACGATCTTTACAGGGCTAGTCTCGACCTTCTGAACAAACAGCGACAAAAATCAAAGTTGTACTCGTTCAGTTCGTTCACTCGCCGTTCGCTATACTACGCCCACCGTATCAAAGTGGCACGTATAAGTTTTTCAATTTTCACGCTCTCGATCCTTCGTCCCCCTTAAGCGTACACTCAGGGCAACTATAGACGAGAAGTGTAAAACTCACGAACGTACAATCTCCCCTCGCAAACATTCGTGCAATGCTATTGCGTTATACGTTATACGAACTCTTATGCTCGCTGCTATAAGGACACACTAGTTGGTCTGGAGAAAGCGTCACGCTAATCTAAACCACCGGAGGGGGTGCGGTATGTTAGGGTTTCTGTATGAGTGTAAGTAGGTGGATATTAAAGTATAGTGTTACACAGTAACGGAAGGAAAAGAGGGTGAGTCTCGTAGTGAACTCATGTACGTAGCACACCCGTAATTAGTTTCGCCCATTAAACGACTTGGAAGTTAACTTCGACGCGATAAGAAAGTACGAGAACTCGCGACATCGTCACAAGTTACACATATACTGTATCTACAATACATACTTGCGATGTGGATGAGAATAGGCTTGGTTCTTCTTACAGATCTGTCTTAAAAGTGTGACCTACTGAAACTGAGAAGAGAGAGAGTTATCAGAAATACATCGAAGAATATACTTCTGATCTTCTGGCCACTGTGGTATCGATCATGTTCGTTTATCTAACTGACAATTTGAAGAGTTTATTTTAGTCGTTTATTTATATTAATCTTTTGCTATATAAGGTTTTTTACTCAGTCTAACTGAGTGAAATTTTTCCAATACCCGGAGGACAGAGACTTCCTTTATAGCATTTCAATCACTACCATTTTCATGAGTGAGTTTTCTGAAGCTCAAACAACCTCACAGAGTTACTCAACGAAATTGCTACTTATGAAAACTTTTAACTCCATTCTTAACCCAATTGAATAAATAGTAACATTGCTGAGTGATTCGAACAAAATTGCAGGTTAGCGGAAATATTGCGAAGAGTTACGAACGGAATAGTTGAAGTGGAGAAAAAAATAGTTATAGAACCAGAAGAGTGTAGAAGAGTTTCGATATATTATATGGACACTGTGTAGTTGGCACAGTACGAGCAAAGTGGAAAGCAGCATGGAAAAGGAAAAGTTCGCGAATAATACAGGTATGAAGGGTATACTCGTCGTACTTGCTTGTTCGTTTGGGAAGTTTAGGACGTTCGTTATGTTGATGGCGAAGACGACTACGAAACGACGGTAGCAACTTCACTCGTGAATAATTAGAGTAAGCACTACAGTTCTAAGACTCCAGTGTCGCATACGCCCTCGGGTTGCGACGCCAGCGTACCACCAAAAACATTCTAATCTCTTCTTGCAATTGCATAATTGTTCAATTGCCATCAACTCTTGACTTTACTAGATTCAGACTTCCATTCTCGGAATTGCAAGATTTGTAAGTTAAAAGATGAGGGATGAATTTTCTATGCAGTAGATTGACGTATTTGGGTCTACATTGCATAACTCTTCGAAATATGTTATATTCTTCTTGATTCGTTGTTTCAATTTTTGTGATAATTATATCTAATGATTTGAGAGCATATCATTGCTACGAGGTCATGAATTCAGTAAAATTATTCAAGCAGACATGTTCGGGGCCATGAAATATATACTTCAGAGGATCTTTCGGATAGCTTCAAATTTAATGAAGAAAAATTATTCAGTGAGATGTCGTTGAGGTATAAAAATGGAGAATTCTGATTGGAATTCTATTGCGCGTGACCTGTTAGTAGGTCAAGAATAGCGATAATATTGAAGACTGCAAAAGTGATGATTATAGCTATCTCATCCGATGGTTGCTAAACGAATAAAACCCGAAATCATTTTCCCTTTTGCAACATCTTTCGATTTTTTTTAAAGCGATGTTTTAATCAACAAACTCACAAAAAGATTGCACTCAACATCTTGCGTTTATCAACGTGAGAATATGCGTCTCGAATCTCTGTAAGCTTTTGGGTGCAGTGATAAAGTGAATTAAAAATTATTCATTGGGAATATCACTGGTTTATGATAACGAATGATTCTGGTTGCCCTGCATTCCAGTTGCGCTTCAATTGTTTGCAAATCAGGAATAGATCTAATAATCGCTGATAATGTCACATGGTACACACAGTGAATCCGTCGTACAGCATCAGAGGGGTCAATTGAGATGGCGGGTCTTTGAAAGTGAAGAACCACAAGCTGAATGGGGTAGAGATAGAAGCACAGAAGGCAGAAAGAGGAGGATTACACCCCAGGGGAGTAAGTCGTTGGAAGGAATCAGCACGATCTCAGTGAACGACCCAATGGTGTACGTACAATGGCAGCGGTGATGCGACGCGGTCATTGTGGATTACCTCTGGTTCGCTGGGCTATCAGGCTGGGACCTAGATCCTGATTTTACTGTTTCCTACTCGGCTACCATCTCGCTTGTGTCCCGTTTTCCAACTGCTAGAATCGCTAAGGCTCGCTGACCAAGAGATTCATTGCTAATTCTCATCGTCGCTATACGTATTCACCACGTTCAGCAATTATTCAACATCCAGATCAATTTGAATTATCTGACGAGACTTCTCTCGTCAAACTTTAATTCGAATGTTTAATAATTTCTGTTCCGAAATTGATCCGCTGTCTAGTAGAACTGATATGGTTACGAATTCCGTCTGGAAAATTATAATTAAGGTAACTCAAAAAACTATACTATAAATTTGACCATTTACCGAGAGCTAAGAGACGTTGTTGCATGACCACGTTCTTCACCATAGAAATAAGAGAATACTATTATCTAAGTTTACACTCTTCATCATTCCTAAAATCCAAATCTATAAGTAGGGAAGAGTGGGGCAAAACGGGACGCCGGGGCAAAACGGGCCATTGGGTAAAAAATGTAGATGCGAGGAAAACCGAAAGGAGGGGCAAGATCAGGTGCAAATATGGGGCTGTCACAATTTCGAAAAGCACCGTCGAACCTCTTGATTTTACCCTGTTATATTTTTTTAAGGCGATGGCTCGTTTTGCCCCACTCTCCCCTATATTTGTATATAGCTATATAGTGATGTATGCTCGAGAATTTTGGTCTGGGTTGGGAAAGAAGCTCGAGAGGTCGCGGTAAAAGTTGGGGATACCGAATTGTGGCGAGACAGAGCTTGCGGCTGTAAGCAGACTAAGGGTAAAAGGGTTGGGGGCAGGCAGTGGCGAACCGGATGTTGAGTTGGCTCTGACCGGCGGCTCCATCTCATCCTACCGCCTCCACTTCCACCCCAACAGCAACCCCAACGAATAAGCTAGTGAGAGATCGTGTGTGTGGAGGTATCGTCCCCCTCGACTCTCACGCACACAGCAGTCATACCATACAACCGCCAGTAGTCTCGCTAAACCCCACGTCGCTTAAGGAAATAGAGCTGTCCGACGCAAACTTCGTTTTCCTCGCTTCGAGCAATAACGAGCTTTCAAGATTTGCCGATAAATGGTAATCGTTGAAATCTCATGGCAGTGCTGGCAGCTCGCTCGCTCGCGAGTCCGCGAACGAGTTGAAAATTGTGAGCCTGGCAATGGGGAAAGAAACGTTGCTAGAATATAAGAAAATTTTGTTTATGGAAACAACGGCAGGTGAATTATATTAACACACCAAAGAATCGTATATGCAGCATCCACGATTAACATGCAGATCCGATTTTTTTTCGTTCTTCAAAAGCGAGAATAGATGATTGTGTGTGCGAGCGTGTTTAGCAACAACAATCCGAATGCAAGAGCATTCATTTTACGTATGATTGGTAAACATTCCCAGAGTCGAAAGCTCGTCGATATTGTAGATATACACGCTATATTCAGAAGTGTACCTATCTAGTGTTAGAGTGGGAATTTCTCCTATCCAGTTAGGAGAACATGGAGAGCGCACTGGAAAAAAGTGAAAAGTTTTCGAGTACGATCAACAAAACAAATTTTGCCCAACCGCTGCGTAACTGTAAAAGCGCTGGTGCGATGTGATCTCTTCTGTTTCTCTCGAGCTTTGCTATTTCCCTCTGGTTTCGGTTTTTTTCGAGCTTTGCAGCATTCGCGCTCTCTATCCTCTTTGCGGAAGGTGAATAGAACCAATCGAATCGGCGTGCTTTTCATCGTCCGATCGTTGCTTTTACCGCCACCAACATGTATATATCTATATAAATATAGTATAGATAGGCGGGATACAGCGGCGTGCTTAAGCTAAGCTCGTCCACGACTCTCCGACGCTTACTGTAATTAATCGCAGTCCCTCTAATTGAGAAAGGCTTGGACGCAGTAGTCGCAACTGCAAGATCCTATACGATCGTCTTATAGCGCGGTGAGTAAACGCCAAAGTCACTCGTAGCTTTTCTGACTTTAGTACATGTATATAGTACATTGTAGGCACGTACATGTATAGATGTATATATATATATAGTTCTAGCTAGACTCTTATTTCGGTCTTCCCTTTCCTTACTTTTCTTGAGCGCACGTTCCGTCGACCACTCTTCGGTATATCCGGCGAGAAATCTTGACTCGACTTCGCTGCTACCATTCTTGGCGCGATATTTACCCGCTAGCGTATTTCTCGACCAGCGCGATCCTCTCATCCCCTATAGCTGGGTTTTCCTTCACTTCTTCCTCTACGTTTCATCCCCATCTTCCGGGAACTCGGCGCCGATTTCCTTCGATAAAGTATTACGACGGTCTACCTTCACGAAAATATAACGAGAAAAATGCTTGAGCCCACAATCCGGATGGGGATCAGCTCGAAAAGATAATGAATTCCAGTTCCCTCGAACCTCTTCCTTCTCTTCCATGGACCCCTCGTCGCAAAATAAAAGATTAATAAAGCGTCGTTTCTGCGGAGTGAAAAGTGGGAAATGATAAGTTATTCTACGTGCTCTTCTTCACCATCTTCATGACACAAAACTTCCTTGGAATTTCCGATAATTGCGTTGCTTGAAATTTGAGCGGTGTTAAGTGTTATGAGTTATTAATTATGATATTCTTTTATCAGTATGGATAGACGAATACACGGTTAAATTCGGACGTTAAGATTAATACCAAAACAGCGTGCGTCTTGTTCCAGTAGTAACAAGTACCAAGTAGACTTCACTAGTAGAGAAGCAAAAACGGCGAAAAATGAAAATTAAGGTAAATGTAACTTCCCAGACGGGTGAGCTGTCCTACCATCTGGCACTCGCCAGGACAAGGCGAATTTCGTAGCTGTAGTTGTAGCTTGGTACGCCTTCCTCTCGTCCGTTTTGCATCCTAGAATACACCGACTGTCCTGCAAATTCCAGTCACTGCATTCCTGATACACTGTTTCTGCGTCATCCCGGTCCCTATCAAGGCTTAGAGGATCGTCGTTTTCACATCTTCTTCTTTTTCCCTCCTAATATTCATTCTCTCTCTTTACTTCCGTCAGCATCAGAACAGCTCTACCAATGTCCGAGGATTATGGTTCAGCATAAATCTACGTAGGACCACCTTACGGCTAGCCTGTGTTCTGCTTCGACGACGATGTAAGACGTAGTCGTAGCTTTTGCTGTATCGTGCCAGCGCACAGTGAAACTGATTGTCCTGCTGCAATGTGTGTCAGGTACTCCTTAGCAGAATCTGCAGAAAAGCCGTCAACTTCACCATCGAAATCCGGTAGGCCACTGTTCGTGGTATACCACTGGTGCACGACAAGAGAACGCCTCCCTCGTAAGTCCATCTCTGGCAAGGTAAATCCTCTCGTTTCGGTAGGATATATGTGGACCCTCGAGCGAGGATAATAGTTCGTATATGTATACGTGAAGAACAGAGTAATAGACTAAGAAAAGAATGACAATGATAGAAGAAAGAAAAAGAGAAAGTGAAATGTTCATGAAAGATGAATAGAGAGTTAGGAAAATAAAAGAAAAGAAATGTAACCGAAGAAGGTAGTTGCGGAAATGTGAGTCAAAGGGACAAATGAAACTTCCGATGGCTGCACGTTTCTTTTACCTTCTCAGGTTCACTGTCCAACCCTCGTCTCTCGGTCTTCAGAAAAAATGTCACTCGACTAGACGAATGGATATGTGTTTCTTTCGCTTCTTTGTTTATATATTTATTTCCTTGTTCTCGAGGGGAAATAAAAAGAATAGATGGAAGATTCGAGGGGTACGTAGGGCTTGAACAAAATTCCGTCAATCAAATGTACAATTTCATACGTCATGTGTATGACAATCCTTCACCAGTACGATGTCGTGATGCAAACATTCAAGACCATCAACTTGATATACATACATGGGCACCCAGAATAAGGGTGTCTATCTGATGAGAAAACTTGTAGGGACAAAGTGTGATACTTAATCTTGGAAAGAAATGATTTCTGCCAAGGGACTGATAGGGGTTGTTTGTTTTGATGGTTATCTCAACTATATGATACTATATGATCACCGCATTTACCCCTATGGTGAAGATCCACTCGTTACCGAAAGAGGGGTGAATGCATAATACCTTGACCTATCTAAAGCAACCTCTCAGTCCTATTTCACCTGTGAGATACATTTTCACAATGTATCGTGCATCACGCACATATATTGCCGAAGTTCCATATATAGCTTATAAGCTGACTTGTTCTGCACACATGTAAGGTGCATCACATCGCTCGCCAACTGTTTCAAGTAGTACAAGTCCACGTATGAACCTACACAATTGTTCCAAGTAATGAAGATCCTTCAGTTCCCAACTGCATTCATTATGCTATACACAGAGAATATTAAGACAGGAACTTCTGCAACTTCTAATGCTGGTCAAAACGAAAACATGGTTGTTACTTCAATGCCGAAAGTACGAATTGCAAAGACTTTGGATTTAGTCGACTTAGGTAACCTTCTTTGGTTGACAAGAGTGGAGTACAGTGTCAGAGCAGAGAAGCAAAGTAGAAAAGCAGAAAGCTAACGTGTGTTGGTTGGTGCATTGTAGAGCAGACGAGAAACTATGTTAAAAAACATAAAGTTCACTAAATTATAGCGTATTGCAAAGCTCTGTAGTGTACGGGAAGACTATATAGGAGTCTTCATATCTTTCTCAACATTCGCCTTCCAAGCAGAAGGCGGCAGTGTCTTTCCAAGCGAGAAATTCGTTTCTCTTCTTTTCCGGCGATGCTTTCTCTTCTCTATCTTTCATCCAGAGTTTCTTCGGGCCTGGATATACCTACGCAGGCTCTCTGGTGCCTCAGCACATCCGCATTTTCCCAACCAGTCAGCAGCGAGGAATTGCGCGCCTCTCTCGGCTTCTATGCATCTGTTCTCAGTCTCGAAGTGAGGAGCTTGAAGGGGTAGAACCGGCTGGCAGAGAAGCGCGCTTCCGCCCTACTAAGTGTTATCTTTGAAATTGCGTTCCACGACGCTCGAGCGTTATTAAATTAAGTTAGCCACGAAAAAGTTTCTATCGCGCACCTTTGCGCTTGGTATATAGTTCGCGGAGAGCTTACAACTTACGGGGGATGAGACCGCGAAATGGCGGGAAAGGGAAAGCGAATCGTGGGTTGCAGAACGGTAAAAGGGGTTTTCGACTCGGGTCTCATAGCTGCTGAACTTGTATGACAACGCAAGGAATGTATTTCTCTCTTGCTCACGCTCCTATCTTGTGTAAGAGAATTCTATTATATACACCCCTCACTGGTAGCAACAAGGATGCAGACTTTTAATTTCACGAACGTGCATATAATAAGCCGTGGTATACGATATTAAGAAGCCTGTAGGATTAACCTTAGTCAAGTCAGAAATTGAATTTTCCATGTATTTCGGTTTTTTTTTTTTTCATTATTAATTATTCGACGGTATAGTTAATTCTAGAAGATTTAAAGTATGCCGAGAATTTCCGCGTATATTTTATATCATAATAAAATGTACTCTAAACGATTGAAATTACTTGAATTCTACCCTAACAAGAGACACAGCAGCGTCTCGACGCCAAGTATTAAAAAAAAGTATACTTTATACTGGACGAAGAAATACTTAGCCAGATATACTTTATCTCTGTATATTATTTTCATTATTCAAACATATTTTACATGTCACGAGAGTGGGCTCTGTGCAACGTAATATTGGCATATATAGCGTAGCTTATGCGGGTATTACAGGGTATAGTGTACTCGTTGTTGGCTCGAGGAACGGTCCGATCATAAGTTCTCGCACACAGCTTATGCTGCAATGAGAAATATCGAGGTGCCTCTGTACTGCTCCACCTTGCAGGCACACGCCAACAGAAAAATTGTGGAAAATTGAGCACGGTAAGAGTAAACGGGAAAGCAGTCCTGAGCGAAATTCAGAGCAGAGTAAAAAAAAAAAAGAAGAGAATTCTATAGACGCGCCTGGCTCGTATAGCTTCGCAGGGCATGCAGAACCAGAGCACCCAGAGCGTTACAATCGTACTAGTTATAAGTAAAACAGACACAGGTTACCGGTTGAAATCGATCTGCAGTAAAACGATCAGGGAAAACGAGCATAGAGTGAAAGGGACGAGCACGAAGGGTTGGATGGGAGGATGAGGGTGGAGGGAAAAAATCGCATTCCCTCGCAAACCAGACAGAAACGGCGGTCCCTCTGTTCTCCCTTTACACAGCAGCGAAGCCGTTAAATTAACGACTCGAGCTAATTATCGCTCTTTTACGCGACCGCGACACAACCGGGTAAACGTATTACTACGTGCGTGCTACGCTATGTTGCTCATATATATATTGTTGTATATTTTCACGTCACGGAAAGATTATTGAACGTTCAGCCGGTGCAACTATGCTGTGCTTGGTACGTACGAGTTTACGTGTCCGCTCGCGGTCTATTCGCACGACAAAAAGGGATACATAGGTCCACAAGCGCTATGAAAAGACGAAAGAAAAAGAGGGTAAAAAAGCTGCAATGTCTACCTTGTCACACCAGACCGCACGTAAATGGAGTTTGCGGTCGTAAAAAAAATGTAGTACAAGCAGAGGGCTCGGTCGATGAGACCAGCTATTCGATTTTTCGCGGTATACTATGCGGTTCTTTCGATTTTATCGTATCTACTTGGAAGAAAGAAATAAAAACATGAACGAAAATTTTACCCCCAAAAATTGACGATGTTATTGTCTATTCAGATTTTTTTTATCTATGTCGTTTATTGAGAAGTTCCTAAAGTCTTGAAAAATTAACCTGTGTCGTGCTGGTTAAATTAATAATAAAAGCAAAACAAAAAAAATGCAGAGTATCGACCCATTGATTAATTGTCTTCGCAGAGTGCGGAAAAGGTGTAGAAGAGGGATCTCGAGAACGAAGACATCAAACACGCGATTCGTCGAGGAAAGAAACAATTTATCATTCTTGTGTAGATGCTGCTCTTCTATTGACGGCAGAAGAGGAAAAGAAATGACAATTGGATACCTTTTTTTCGTTTCTTTTTTCTTTTTTTTTCTTCCAATTAGTTTCACGCTGAGATACTACAACATTTTTTTAGGGTGTCCAGCAAATTATTTTCTTCTTGACCTGTACATGCACTATGTATAATACGCGTAGCGCGCAAGTCTCGGTTTCTACGAGGAAGCTCTCGCGAGACCACGACCGAGACTCCTCATTTCGTTAGTTTATTAATAGAACGACCAAAATTATTTTCCAGAGAAACGTCTAGACCGTGTTCTGCTGGTTGCTGCTTGCTTCTGTCTCATCCACCACCCTCCTCTCACCCTCTTCCCATAGAATACATTCTCACGAAGCTTGCCTTCTCATCTCAAAACTCTCTGCCTCGGCTCCATTTCTACACCACGCTCTCTCTTTCTCTCTTTCTGTCTCTATCTCCCTCTATCTCCCTCGCTCACTTCCTCTTTAGTAGACAGTCTTGATGCGAAGACGCGACTATCTTAAATTAAATTAACCACCGCCCCCGTATACCCGTGGTTTACTCCCTGCAACTCCATTGCCCGGCACTTTATTGCGGGAAAGAGAGGGTCTGTGCTGTGGCCAATTACACTTGACTAATTAAGTGTAATTCCCGGATCGATGAACGGAGCAGATAGAGACCCGGTAAAAGAGCCGTAAAGAGAATCAAAAAGCCCGCATACGAGCTATCATTGAAACCATCCCGTCCCTCGCTCTCCGATTGTATCGCTTCATTTCGTATTGTACCGTTAGTTGACGTATCCGATACAATCGTTACCGAATAAACTCAAAGTGTATAAAAATAGGCCACGTACCGGTAATTCTATACTGAATGGCCTACAAAACCTGATGCTTGATAGAAATTGGTTCAGGGATATCAGTGACAAATGATTTGCTATTTCTCAATGAATCAATCACTATACTTAGTATATAGATACACCCTGTACTTTATAATATAATGGTTTATGTCTTTCGGCTGTTAAAGCTCGGTTAGTACGTTGACTCAATTATCGCTAAGTGCGATGGGGCATCAATTTCCTCGCTATTTGGCGTAAGCTCGTTTGACTAACGATATTTTCTTTGACTTTATGTTACAGATGTGCCGAAGGTTTCACGGGTTTGCGGTGCGAGACTAAGGACGTCATCAGCACCGGAAGTGTGTACAATCGTCATAGAGCACCATTCTCGTGCAAACTCGGACTCTCAACCTCGTACTACTGCTAGCGATAGTAAACTGGGACCCAATAAGTATCGACTATATACTTGTGGTGTTCCCTCGTTCTCTCTTTTTACGTATTATCACTTGCGTATTGCAACGCGTACACTTGAAGAATAGATAAACGATCGATCGTTCTGTCTCAATTACGAAATTACTATCGTGTGCTTAAACAAAAACAAAGCGAATACTTGTTAGGCTACACGATTGTACTATGGTGCAAATAACGTCACAGAAATTCGACGTAACGAAATACTAAAGTGTGTGCGACGAGGCATAACGCGAGGCCGATATAAAACCAAAAAAACGAGTCAATGATATAAACTTGACGAAACGTCGGGCATTAGGGAGCGACCGCCGCGGAGTGCGAGTCGCGAACGTTATTTACAAGTTATATCGGGAAGAATATAGGAATTTTGTTTTATTTTCTTCCAACGCGATATTATCGATTTCATTTGTCGATTTAATTATCGGCTCATGGGCTAATTAATCGTTTAATAATGTATTCATTATAACGAACGGTAGTTTTCCGTCTAAGCGTAACGCGACGCCGACTAATTGAATCGAAAAAAATGGCGATTAATATAAACAACGCGGCGGTGCCGGTTTGTAGTTTCAACGTGATCAAATCGAGAGCACGGGCTCAATTTTTTTAATTATGTATATTCTCGCTAAGATAATTATGTATACGTAGTTGCAACATTTTTACAACATTTCTTTGATACAATGTGCATTATATATATA
>JABMBT010022838.1:0-14544 GCA_018906895.1 Odontocolon sp. PSUC_FEM 10030002
AAAATAAAAATAGTACTTCAATAAATAACCTTTTCTCGTTGTATGTTTACGCTGTCTATATATCCAACAGAGGAGAATCAATCTTATGGGCTAAAACTTGTTAAAATAGAATATGTCTAAGTATATTCATTCTTCTTTGCTGTCACTGACACGAGTCTCCCTCCTCGTTTAATTCCCTTCTCGGTCAGACGTCGAGCAAAAAGTCGGGTGGGCGTCGCCGGGCTCGTCGCTCGGAAAACCCGACGGCCGTAGTTTCAACCCGCAAGCATCGTCGTTCCTGGAAAGTCGTTCATGATGCTGTGTGTGCCTGTATGTATGGGTGTATGCATCGAAACCCGTCGTACCAGCTGGCCAGTTTTCACTCGTCGTCGCACCAGCGCTCAGCGTTGACCGACATCCATCCTCCCTTCGATTCACCCCCGCTTCACACAGACTAATCTTGTCGGTGTTAGCCGAACGACTCATTAATTTTTCATCGATCCCTGTCTGCTGCTGGTGCTCAAGTACAAGTGAAGAACGCACAATGTTATACATTTGCAATGAATCCCTATTGCAATATCGAATTAATCGTACCTCGATCCGCATACGGTATACGACATCGATCAAATAATATATACATAGAGAACATAGAGAATTTCGTGAAGAAAGTAAAAATGAGTAGATTTGGAAAGAATTCATTGGAAGAAATTGATAAAAGCAATTTCAATTTTTTTTTCGTCCAAGCACGGTCGTTAAAAAGTTATAGCTCACAATAGACGTTTGTACTCATCGATAGATTGTTGTTTGAATGTCGGCTACTCATCGGCTGTTATATAAACGCTTTCAACGCCCACTGCTTTAGTCAAATAAAATTGCAGTTACCGCATTATTACGGTTATTTGTCTCTTATACTGGCTATAGTATCTCTAACCGATGAGAAAATTTGCCAACTCGTTTGTCGGCTCTTCTTTCATTGCCATTTCGCTGAGTATAAAGCCTGATAGAAAAAGTTTGTCGTTGGTTCTGATGGTATCGGAATTTTTTCAAAGCAACACGAAAGTCTATACTTATTCCACGAAACAATTCATCATTGTAGATGTTTCGAAATTATCTCGAAAAGTTTGTCTTCCGAACGAATGCTTTAGACAAAAATCGTAGAATGAATTGCAACGTTGCAATCTCAGTAATTGCTCGAAAGCAATGAAAACCCCTCTGAGCCAGGAGTCGTTGTGTATCGGAAATCGAATACCAATTGGACATCGAGGTGCCAAGTGACTACCAGGCTGCTGCTGATCACGCCGTTTTTCCCTACACGATGAAGTGCGGTCGGACCAAAGTTCGAGAGAGCGCACGATCTTCAATTTCTGATATCGCAGCAACTATTTCCGAAATTCTCTTCCAAAGTGTCTGATAAAGCCAATAGATTTGGCTTCGAGGACATGTAAGCGCAGTATTGACGTGGTATTCGGTATAGTTGGTAGACGCGTTTATCGATTCTCTTGTTCAGACCTCTGAGATAAAAAGATTCCGTGTGATAACGAGTCCTGATATCGACAAACCGATTTGGTTGCGCGTGAGCTATCGCTCGCTCCAGATGGTACCACCGTAAACTCACTCATTGGCCAGTTAAGATTCGTACTGTATAGTTACTTCGATGTCGTTATCAATTTTTCATACTCTTGATATGTAAAACAGTAAAATAATTGACGATTCTCAACTATCATAAAAAAAAAGAAAAAGACAAAGCTATTGTTTTCTTACATCAAACGACGTAATTGGTATCTTCGTCTTCAGAGCTTTTGTCGCTTACGAACATGTTTGAAGTATTAGGTATAGTCCATATTTCCTCGTGCTTACAACGAAAACTTTCATAGAAATGGAGAAGGATGATTTCAACGTAGATAGATAGATAGATAGATAAGTTTATTACGCGTAGAAACTGATACATATGTTCTTCCCTGATTATTCTTATGAATTTATATGGTTTACGTACTAAATAGTATAAATTAATAGGATTGTTTCAAATATTTTCTTAAAACCACGATGTCCCACGATTACAACGATTTTATGGTCATTTTTACAAAAAATTTCTTTCCGTGTAAATGTGCACCTCGTAAAAAAGGATTGGAAAGCGTTGGATAAAATGGGACGCACGTACAGACGTATTAACAACAGTGTTGATCAATGTGTTTGTCATTTGCTTAATTAAGACGATAAAATCTATGCCCGGAGAATCTCTGTGTCAAAGAAATGAGATGAGTGAAAATTGTAATTCGAGACTGAAAGATTAATTAAGCAAGTAATTATTAATTCAAATTAAATTAATCGTACATTTTTTGTCATACAGCGATGAACAAAGTTTTAAATAATAAAATTTCACTAAAATGAAGCATTCAACGACCATATATTTCGTTTGAGCTGCTCTGTATGTACACATAGGATATCGTCGCGTGTCACACGATAAGATTGAAGCTTCCTGTGTACTACCAGCCTGGCGACAGGCCGGTATAAAATTACTCCGATTGCCGCTCTACCGTTTACGTCGCGTGTTCGATACGCTTCGATGGTTCGAAAAACTTGGCGCTTGGATTTGCACTGTATAGTTCGCACTTTGCCCTGTGAATATCGAAACGCGGAATTTATTACCTCAACACGGTTGCATAATATTCCATCTGTTTATATCTGGCAAAAGTTTAATGAACTAAAATTATGACAGACGGAAATGATGTTATCCAGAGGAGAATGACCTGTGTAATATAGATTCGTTGTAAATTTTGATGTATAACGATTAAGTAACTCATTCAAACTTTCTTGGAATTGGTTTTGTCGAAAGTTCGTTTAATTGCAAAAACGTTCTTGTCTTCACGATTGATTGTCTTGTCGATTCATTCAAGAACAGATTGATTCGTTGGAATTGAATTCACACTAGCACACGACAAATGACGTTTGGAAAGTAGAGGAACAAGGAGTCTCCGTCTCCTTTCTACTATATTCAACGCCTCGTCCGACGAATGAAAGAGCTCACGTCATTTCGAGGAGTCTCAACTCGGTCTATCTCTCCATGCAAATTCGCCGCGTCACCGACGCCGACGCTTCATTATACCGAAGAATCGTCAAGGATTCTCCAGTCTCTGAAGGGGCTTTCGGCTGGCTGCAGTCTCTATTGTTTCGCGAGATGCTGAGATCCCGAAGGGACGACAAAGTTATTCGGTTCACAGTACTTTGATGCCGTCGACATGGGAGTCGTTGATAGCGAATCTTCCAAAAACTTTGAACTAGGCAAAGATCAAATTCGGAAAATTCGGCTATAAAAACTGTCCTTACGAAGAAAAAACACAATAAATAAACTTTTAGCCCAAAAACAAAGTCAGTACCAAATTTACAATTGCCAAATTTTAACTATTGGTGGGAATAATAATCGATGTCAGAATTATGGACATCAAAAGCACTCAAATTCTCCACCCGAATATGAGAGACGAATTTCGATTTCACAATTTGCATCGCATTCGTAGTGGAATGCTGTCAACGCGGGACCGAAAGTTGTAAATATAGAGCTCGTCGGTGCTCGTAGGCCGGGAGGCGACAACTTTTTTTTTTCAAATCGCCCCTCTCATCTAACAAATGGGTCGAGAGCGTAGCTCGTCTGGCAACAAGCGCATCGCCAACAAATCGGCACAATGCATTCACCGATGCATAAGTTTTCCTTCGACGATGAGGTACAGGATGGCCGTATAATTCTTATCGTTCTATCTCTCTTTTCATAGCAGTTTTGCGGGACGAAAGTGGCTAATTTCATAACAGTGTTGAAAAGCTAGGTTGGCGCATGCGCAGTTTGCGATTGTTTCACTTTCGTCCCTAGCTGGACGTAAATGTTTAACCTCACTTTCAAGCTATTCAAAGTAGCACTATTCATACACTTGTTACAAAAAATATAGTGTTGCAACACGGGCCAAAATTGGCGTTTGCATCTCGCGTGATACAATACAATACTTTTACAATACTTGTGTGTGCACAATATATAATACTTTCTGGAATAGATTCTGATTAAATGGACAATATTTTACAGTTTTTCGTATAAATATATAGGTAGTAAAATGCGGGGCAAGATCGAATGCACAGATCGGATAGCGGTGATTCCGAAAATCACCAAAGGACATTCTGCTTTTACTCTGTTATTTGTTTTCAACGTGATGGCCCGTTTTGCCCAGCAGCCCACTTTGCCCCACTCTCTCCTACCTAAAAAGTAATTTAAATATTGAAAGGATCTGGGATATGATTGGGTAACTGCGACAGTGTCAGATATGCAGTGTTTGAAAACCGCTTGGATCAGAGATCCACACCATTGCAGAATACGCTCGGTATAATATCAAGCTCATTTCATATGTTTGCCAAGCTAAAACATTTCGTCGGCAATTTCTTGAATGGACATTCACACGTGTAAACGACAAGTTCTTCATCAACACCTCTCGACGCCTTTACGACGCTACCAGTAGCACATCATTCCACGCTTTTGTCAAGGCTTGATATCAATGGGACAAAAGCAGAAACGTATACACACCCGAGGCATGTCGTTTGCTCATTGACATGGACGATCTCATACCACTCTGTTAAAGCCTCGTTTCTACAAAGAGCAAAGAGCTTTTTATTGCTAGTTCTTCCTTTCACTCTCCTCTCTTTATCCAATGGTCGTCGAGGCATAGGAATTACGAGTATACTGCTTTCTGCGTTATATCGAATGACTGGCAGCAATTCTACTGTGTAGTTCGTTTGTCGTAGACTGTTACTGTCTTATTTTATTCTTACTGCCATTTTACGACGAGAAAAATGAAGGTGCTGTCGCTCGTATAACCTATGTTCTATTCAAGAGACAACTTTAAACTCAAATTCTTATTCTTTTTAATGTTGCCAACGGAATTCAGTTAGGAAGTCGTGTGATACTGAGGTAACTCTAGTTAACCGAGTGTTTGATCCTCAACTGAAAAGTTAACTAGGACGAGACAAACCAACCAACGATGAGACTCGTTCCTGTTAGTCCCTCGAGTTTCCCGACCAATTCCGTAAATATTCCTCTTTCGTCGTGCTTCACCATCTCATGTCCTGGCAACTAGCAATGCGTTCAGGACTTTCGATTTACCTAGCACTCGACACTCAACCGGCAGGCGGTTCTGTGTGACTCTTGGCTCTCCACGATATAACCATTCGGTTCTGTAGAGCTTACTTTTGCACTGAAGCAAGCGTTGGATCCATCGAACGACCGACCAAATACATACATTTACTTAACAGCGAATTTTCGAATACGATTCATTATTGGATAGGGTAGAACGAGGCAAAACAAGATTATGGGATCCTTTGTTAAAAGGTACCCGTTATGCCCCCCAGTCTTCCCTATGTCAAGGATATCAATAGAGGATTCCGAAAATGCCCAAAATTATACGCGAATGTGCGCAACTGCTCTTATACAGAAACAATTATGGATCATTTTCATCATCAGTATTGAATTTAATATAACTTGATAATTTAACTACAGATAGGAAATATTTGTATACATATACACTATTGACAATCCGTAAAGGATATCTGTTGATCCAATGATTTAATAATTTCTCTTTCTTACTTATATATTCTACGCTTGAAATAATTCTCGACCTATTTATTCATGAATTACCATTTCATGAGTTACTGCATTAGTGGGATGAAAAATTGATAAAACCTCAACATCTTGATTATTTTGTTGAAATCAGTCCTCCATTCGTACAAGTCCTTCTTGTCAATTATACTTTATCGAGATCAGAGTTTACTGAACTAAATTGGCTCTCAAGATCTCGACTATAATCCAATTAATACACGATGTTGAAATGATTGTGGTGATCGATCCGAATCCTTGAGACGTTTTGATATCTCTTCGAATCTTCTAACTGAAGAGGCTTTCGAAGTTAAGAGTATCTCGATAGTTGACGCAGCTGCGGATACGGCGGGCTACCTCAACAAGAAGTGAGGATTTAGCAAAGTCTGTCTTGTTTCCTGCATACACTAATTCAGCATTCCATCGTAGCCCTCCAGCGACTTCGGGTGTCTGCAATCAGAAACGTGCTACCAATGGAACGTAGAAATAGTTTTGGTCACGAACCTCTCACCAACCCTTTACCAGACGAATTGGAAGGGTGGGAGAATGCAACACCCGTTTCGTACTCTGAACACTAGCTCGAACGGGGATCGACTCCGTGCTGCGGTTGTCCGATTCTCCGTTGTTCCCAGGAGTTTCTGACCAACGAAACCACGACGCTTCTCACGAAACTGGACAACTGGGGCTGTCTCTTGCATTCCATAATATTAATCAACCAAGAAAACATTACGAGTTCAAAGGATATTTTATTTCTAAAATGGCTTGCACAGATAGATGATTTCCTGTAAACTATATCACAGGCCACGTAAGGTCCGAGGGATGCAAACGTAATCCACCTGCTGTTACAGTTTGCCGGAACTGACCCCGTGACCCTTGACCCAGTTGAACAGGTGTGCGCGTGACTTAAGCCCGCAGTCAAGTAGTTCCTAAGCAGAGAGAGAGAGCAAGAGTTACGTCAGTGTATATATACAGTGTATATACACTATATATATGTATATAGTGGACGTTATGTTATAGTATTGGTGTAGAGGCAGAACGGAAGATTTACGCGGACCGCTTCGAATCTCGGCAAGGGACTGTTCTGCTTTGCTGGTTTTAGTAGGCCGGAGAGCTACGTTCCTTGACTACAGTCGTGATAGCAGAGCATTACTTATCGAATACGACGTTAGCCCCCGCGGTACAGCGCGCGTCTTATGGCATTTCCCCCAGGCTGGTTGCTAGTAATTGCCCTTCGCGAATGGGTCACTCAATTAATCGTGCACGAAATTACCTCGAACCTCGTTCTGGCAAGAGCTCAGTTACTTATTCTTTCGAATCCTATCGAAGGAGCTCGAAGTGCAGCAGCCAGTAGATTCTACATTTAACGGCGATTCATTTTCAAACTTTGAAAGGCTCCACCGATTTTTTACCAATTTCTCTGAATTCTACATTTGTCTTAGAGAAGTTTTTGTTATTAGGTCGAATGAGCGGGAAGAATGGGAGTTCTGTTAATTTCGGTTTACACGAATTAAACACGAATTCTTCTAATTTAAAACGTTCATTTAATATAAGGTTATCAAATAATCTTATCACGTAAGTTATTTCCATATTTTCTTTAGATTCTACTGGATCACGATTTCCCTCGGAACTATAATTAATTATAGGAATTCTACGCGGCGACGACCTTTGTAATTCTGATCCGGATTAAGGGCCGTCACATTCGATCTCCCGATTACGACTATCAATCCTCATCATCGGACGAAAAGTTCTGCTACCTGTCACGTATGCGCGTCTCTCTCTCACGTCAGTTTGAGTTAACCGAAAATTTAAATGCTTACATTTGCTCAAATCAAACTTCATTTAGCCTTCTATAAGTTGGTACACATCGTTTACATTTCATGAATTTCCTTCCTACAGTTGTTTCATTAGGATTTATTTCAACCCGTTGGAACATCAGCGCGTCTCAGGTACTAAATTATTGATTACATTACGACGTGATTAAATATTCATCATTGCCGGTGTATATATCAATCGGTGTATACTGGTGCAGATGACATCGTAGAACGTAAGATTGAAGAAATTATAAAATATACATTCGAATAAACGGGCTCGAGACGGTCGCCGCATCGTTCTTGTTTAGATAGTCAGGTGTATAGACAGGTGGATAGGCAGGTGTATAGACAGGCGTTCGACGTATGTATGTATGCATGTGTGTAACGAGAGTACCGAAAGCGGTACATCGAAATTAGAAATAATGGATATAGTCAGACGTTAGCAGGTCGATGACAGAGCGTGAGCTAATAAAATCGTGTATCGTGTATTAAAGACGTGTAATTTACAGTCCCACGTATTCTCTTACAACATTGATCTAAATTAAATACTGATTATTAACTCAGCCTCGCCGACTCGTTCTTCATGCCTTGCTCGTTTACAAAATAATTCTACACTATTTTAACATGCGATATTTCACATAACACTATACTCTGTTCTGCTCTCGATACTTTTTTCTTTTTATTCTTCGTTGTTTTTGAATCTCTCCACCGGAGAACCACGTTAGAGTATGGACGTTGGGACGGTATATAATATACTATTTAGATAGTTGGTCGAGTGGTTCTTTGGCCAGAGTTGAGCAGCAACGAACAAGGAGCCTCGGCTTGCTCTCTGTGCCCCAGGAATTTCCATTACTCCATTAGCGGTCACCGTGTTAACTCTCTATTGCCTCGTCTCCCATCTATGAGCCTGGTCCTTACCATTGTCCGAGCTTAATGTTCGCCTTCCGCGCGCTGCCATTACGTCGAGACGAGCAAAACATTGTCTGTTCGGATTTTATAGCTTCCATAGTTCATGAGCCGTGTAGGGTTGACTTGAAAAAATATATATATAAACCCCCGAAAGTGAGAAAGTATATGCACCATAACATTTTTATGTTAATTTTTTTATAAATGCATGGAATATTTCCATAAAACCATCAATCTTTGCATAGAGTCATCAATGGTACCAAGTTTGTTGTAAAAAAAAAAAATCAGTAAAGTAGGATTTGTATATTTTTTCCAGATTTTTATGTTTCCTTCACAGTTTTCAACTTTCTATACTTTTTTTAATACATTTATTCCATTGAATAAAAAGTGTCCATAGGACATTCAAGTCAGCACGCACATCACGCACTTGGTATTCACTTGAATCTAAAAGCTTTTATCAAACGTTCTTAAAAGCTTGCTATTTCTCTCGTAATACCAGTGTGAATTTATAGAAATTTTTACGATATTGCATCGGGAAATTGATTTCTCGATAACTGTATATGCGCAGTGAAATCGTCTGAAGCGTTGGAAGTATAACACCTGGGATTTTTCAGCGACGTGAAAGAGTTTGTTCATTTTTTTCCCCACATGAACATAGCCAAGAAGTATTGGGAGAACATTTTTCGAAGTGGTCGCAAAAGGAGAGTTGAAAATTCCGGTGACTCAACGGGGTATAAATGAATCGTTGTTGGAGACAAAGGTACGTATCACAGGGTTTTGTTGAAGCAGAAAAGAATCCCGTGTCTCGAGAAATAATATTGTCTTTCAGTATGGGCGTGGCAGTTTTAGTGTCAGAAATTTCAGTACGGCGCGGAAAAACTGCGCAGTAGAATTTTTCGTCCGCGCGTCACGCGCACCGTGTCGTCACGTGCGCCGAGTCACGTGCGCCGCGCTCAGTTGACAAATACGCGTATACCTATCACATCGTGTTTAGATAAATAAATATCGTGATTTTGTGAATCGGTGCAGTGCGTGAGTTTATTTAAATCGGTTCTGAGGATTATTTAATATTAATCGATAATATCGATAATAAAAACAGCGGCTATTTTTTTTACTGTAAATGCGTTAAAATCGAAGGTAAAAAATCCCGAGAGCGTGAGAAAATCAAATACAGATTTTTTAAGAACCACTGCAGTGACAGATACAGTGTCGCGTAACCAAGTTTTCAAATTAAAAGTAAGAGGGAAAGTGACAATTCGTAAATTAAAATAGAATAAAGTGTCAATGATCCAATTATTAGGGGGAATGGTCTGAACCGCCAAAGAGACAGACGTGTTTAGACACCGCTTGCACAATTCTACCAAATTAGTCTGAACAGCATTACATAAAGACGCCTGAGCAGAAACCACGAAAGAAGAAGACGTCCCAGAACGATAAAATCAACAAGTGCAGTAACAAAATGCGAGGTACGGCAAATAAAACTCGACTAAATTAAACCGCTCATTCTGATTTTGAGGTTATACCGCCGAGAGCTGAGGAGCAAAAAGGGGAAGCCGGCTAAAAATCCCAATGCCTAGAGGCGACATTTTCCGGGGCAAAACACCAAAGGAATCGGCGCCACTCACGACGATAAAACCAATTGATACCACGATCGATATACCTATATCACCGCCTACCGGTCAAAGCACCGCACTAACGTCGACAGCATACAAAACCCCGAAGGTAAGGGGCCGACCGCCTACTTACGAACGGATACAGCGGGAAAGGGGCTTTTCAGACGGTTCGATTAAAGACTTTATAATACAGAAAAGAAAGCGCTCGGACTCGGCAGACAATTCCCCTGATTTAAACGACTCAAACGATAAGAAAGATTTAAAAGCTTTCAGAAAATCGACGACAACACCTCGAAGTCCGCCGAACGAGAAAAAACCGAAAGCCATGTGTCTCTAACCACAGAAATCTTACCGCACGATTATTCCGACGAAATAGAGCCCAGCGCGAACATGGAAGATATCGCCGCAACATTAAAGCGTATGATTGATGACAGCGCGAGACAATTCGCCATCATGTCCAATCTAATCTTGCAAAACACCAGTATCCAAGAAAAAAATTTCACCGAGATTAAAGAAGAGCTAAAAAAGAGCAAAGAAGAATTTCAAATAGCCCATGAGAAGTTGGAATCAAGAATTCAGTCCCTGGAAGAATCTGGAGATGAAAAGAACCGAAACCTTGAAGAGCGTCTAACGAAATTAGAAACAAAACCACCCACTGCAACAACCGTAGCGGCTATAGATGCCCGCAGAATCGAGCTACTAGAAAAGAAAATTGAGCACATGGAAAAAACAAAAATTAAAAACAGCATTGTAATTAAAGGCCTGAAAGTCGACCCGAAGAACACGACTGATTCTATTAACGGTTTCCTCGCAACCGAGTTTGGAGTTGAAGAAAAGATTGTCGAGCAGAGGCATATACAGGCTGGAAAAAATTCCATGTACGCTGTCAAGCTTGATTCTTGGGAAACGAAAAACATTATATTAAAGGAAAAAAAACAGCTCAAAGGAAGAGACATCTTCATCAACAGCGAACTTACCTTCAAAGAACGACAAACAGGAAAGCAACTTCGAGATCTCGCACGAAAATACCGAGAACAAAAGCGACAAGTCAAGATCGCCCACAATAAACTCGAAATTGATGGCGTATGGTACCAGTGGGACGACAAAGACCAGCGATTGAAAAGCCTGAAACGCCCAACATCGAGCTCAGACCGCGACTCTTCGTCGAACTCAGTCGCAACTACTTCATCTGATTACACCCAGCCAAAAAACTAAATGCGAAAAAGGAGATCTCGCTGGTCTTCTGGAATGTGCACGGGTTCTCCAATGCCTACAACAACCGTGCGATGGAAGGATCCGACATCAGCTGCATATACGAAACGTGGATGACGTCAACCCCATCCTCAATTCCGCCGTATCTAATGAACCACAACTGCTTTTGGGCGGACGCGATAAGAGAATACACTGTTGGATGAGGAAGTGGTGGACTGGCGAATTTCACCGCAATCAAAGCAACAGAAATTATCAACGTCAGTCCCTGGTGGATCTTTGTAAGAGCATCTTTACCTGAAAAAAAATAATTATCGGTACAACTTATTTTAAGCCGCATTTGCAATTAGAACCAGTCCTGGAAATAATGCAAACTCTCATAGATGAAATAAGAACAAATTACGAAAATGAAATACTTATAATAGGAGGGGACTTAAATGCCAGGGTTGGAGAACTCGACTTTTTACCAATCGAAATTTTTGACGGAACAAGCCTACACGACAGAATAGTCTCGAGTGATATTTCAGTTAACCAAAGAGGCCCGCTAATCAATGAATTTATGACAACAATCGGTCTTGCACTAGTCAATGGTAGAACAATAAATGACCGACCGGCGCGGTCAACTTTTGTTAGTCGCACGGGAAAAAGCGTGATAGATTTAGTTTGAATCAGTATAAATGGTCTCAGCATGGTAAGAGATTTACACGTGGTTATGGAACCGACTCTATCCGACCATTTCCCTGTAGAACTAACTTTATGTTCCGAGAACCCACCTGAAGCATTAACCGAAGAACTGACAGAAGCGCCGCTGACTATAACAAACTTACGATGGAACGATGAGTGTGGGATGCAATATTGTAATTCGCTAGAAACTTCAACCCGACTAGATAATGCACCGACTAATTCAGACACAACTGTCTTAAATAAAAATCTAACAAGCGCCATATTAGAAGCGATACCCTCTGCAAACATGTCCCGCACTATTAAAATCACAAAAAAGCAAAAGAGCAAAAAACCCTGGTTTGACAAAGATTGTTCAGAGTAGCAAAGCTGAATTCAGAGTAGCGGCAAAGGCCTATGAAACCTTGAACTCCGAGGAAAATGAATCCAACTATCTCGATAGCAAAACAAACTACAAAAGCACGATAGATACTGCGAAAAAAAAATACTCGTATCTCATTAAGAATAGTCTCGCGAATTTAAAATGTCCTGCCGACTTCTGGAGTGCAGTAAAGAAATGTAACTCGAAATCTAGCCCCTTGTATTTCCTCCCTATTGAACGGTGGAACGAATTTTATGCTGAAATTTACAAACTAAGAATAATTAACGACATAAAATTTTACGGCCCGGGCTACGAAATACTTGACAAAGAAATCACACTGAACGAACTAAAGAAAGCGTTGCGAAAGAGCAAGTCGGGAAAAGCACCAGGTCCCGATCAATTAGAGTCCGAATTTCTCAAAGCGCTGCCGATGAAAGGGCTAGAATACCTGCAAAAACTCTACAATGCAGTACTCGATAAAGAAACTACTCCCGCCGCATGGTCTCGTGTACTACTCACTATGTTTTTTAAAAAAGGCGACAAAGAAGACCCAGCGAATTACCGAGGAATTGCACTCGTAAATAATATTACTAAACTTTTTACGGGAATACTTAGAGATAGACTAAATAATCTAACAGAGTGCCTAAAAATTATCCTAGAATCGCAAATGGGTTTCCGTAAAGGTCGAAGCTGCGTAGAATGCATTTTCACTCTGACAGCTGTGATACAAATGCAACTAAGACTACCTGAGCGCGAAGTCTAGGCTATTTTTGTAGAATTTAAGAGAGCATTTGATTCGATACCGCACATTTTGCTATGGGAAAAACTGTACCAGCAGGGAATAAGCCCAAAATTTATAAGAATTGTGAAATCTATCTACGATCAAGCAACTGTGCAAGTCAAATCCCGAACAAACCTCTCGAAAGAATTTGCAGTCACTGAAGGGGTGCTTCAGAGAGAGTCTCTAAGTCCTGATCTATTTCTCTTATTTCTAGCTGATATCGAAGCATTCTTTAGAAGCAAAGGTCCGGAAGGGCTAAACGTTGATGGAAGAAATGACATTATAATGATACTATACGCAGATGACGGTGACGCGGTGATTCTAGCACATTCTCACGTTGATCTACCAAAGAAACTTCAAACTCTAGAGGAATATTGCGTATTAAACAGCCTCGAGGTCAATGCAAAAAAAACAAAGATTGTCGTGTTTAAAGCGGGAGGCAGGCCAAAGCGTATAGAAAACCATATTACACGGTATAAAAAAACGAATATCGAAATTGTGCCAGACTATCTCTATCTAGGCATTCCAATTGCAAGGTCAACTCTAGGTCTCAAAGCAGCCCAGGCGGCGTTAAACAAAGCTAAGGTAGCGTCCAGCGCAACACTGGCTATTCTCTCTAAAGCAAAGTGCGATACTTGGGGAGCCTACACAAAACTATATGAATGCATGATTGAATCTACCCTTCTGTATGCATTCCCTGCCTGGGAACTAAGATATTGTGAATTCATCGAACCGGCACAGACGTGGTTCTTCAAAAGACTTCTCTTGCTAGCCAAGAATACCCCGAACGCGGCTCTCACATTGGAATTAGGACTTGTAAAAATAAAGTATAAAGCGATGAAAAACACGTGGGAATGGTATATCAGGGCCCTCGAATCAAGCGATGAGTCGATAACAAAAATCTGTATCCATAGGCTAATAACCCTTGCGTCCAACTTGGCTGAAGAGAGCAAATACAACTGGATAACCCAATTCAGGACATTCCTGGTGGAGGTGGAGTCGGTCGACCTGTGGGATAACCTTAACCCAGTTATCTGGTCCAGCAGAACGACTGAAGTCTTCTCTAGATACAAAAACAAACTCAAAACAGCGGACTTAGAAACATGGCATTTGTCATCGTCAAGCCAACTAGAACTCCCTAGGTCAATGAACGACGCCTCCGCGAAACACCTGACTCTCATAGTCCCACTGCCGATAAAGCAAAATATAACCCAATTAAGATTAGCTAATAGATACTATTGTACTCTAAGTTATAAACAATGTATGTCGAAATTAGACTCACAGCAGTTATGTCAAAATTGTAATATGCACGAAAACGAAACGGTCAAGCATTTTATGCTCCGATGTCCGCTATACGAACCACATAGAATTTACTTCATAGGCAATTTGATAACAACAGAGAGGACGGATGTTGATCTAGTTACACTACTATGTACGCGCGATCCCAAGGTGCTTAAAAAAATATCTCACTTTGTTAACCGCAGCCTGATGCTGAGAGCCTTCTCGTTAAACATATAAGAGTGATACATTTAAGAGTAAGAGAAAAGATAAATAAATAAATAGCAATTATTATAAAATAA
>JABMBT010022947.1:0-14539 GCA_018906895.1 Odontocolon sp. PSUC_FEM 10030002
CTTTAGGAACATATTTTCTAAATACTATACTATTATTTAAAGTAAAAAAAAAATATTTTTTTGAAGTTGGAAAACCAGGCTCCACCTTATGTGCCTGCACAGCAGTCGATAATTGACGAATTACCCACCGAGTGAAATAATCATACCACGTCACCATGAAATAATAATTATTTCACTGTTACATAATTATTATTTCACGCGGTGAGTAATTCGTCATTTTCCGTCCTCTACGCAGTATTTCAGCGATTATCACGCACGTATGGCAAAGACATTATTCTTGCATGCTTCAAACACTGGATCGATGGTAGGCATTATTAATATTAACAAATATGTGAAAGCATACAAAAACAATGTTATCATTTTGACACTCGTTTGACTAGAAAATAATAGTCGTACCTCCTTAACAATTATATATTTAGTTCAAGTATCGGCATCTGATGGTACACGCTGTGCCATCTATCCGAAGAGTCTCCAACAGTCTTGTGAAAATCAAGGATAATTCCTGCAAGTGCCGACTGCTAATAGCGAATCTCCGTTTTATCATGCTCTCTCTTAATCGCACTAAAGTGCGTTCAATTAAAACTAATCGCAAAATCAATAAAACTCCATCAAGTATTTAAGTCGATGTACCTGAACAGTTGATTTTTGTCCCATACTGTATCCGCCGTCATGCTTTTGGGTACAAGCATATCCGGATGGGAATCCAAATGAATAAACGTATTTCCTTCAAAAGGTAGATGCTTCGAGCCTAGGCACCGATAGATGAACGGCAGGACCTATTTTTAAAAGTACATAGTAGTAAAAGTACGTCCCTGATAAAGTTCTTATTTATCATTCGCACAAAATCATGCGATGGACGTTCATGCGGTTCGAAATTACGAGCGCCAACATAGCGCATAACTAGGTACGATCATGGATCTCGATTACTCCACCGAACAGTGGGGAATAACAAGCCTAGCCAGTGCACCAACGAACCCAGGAGCGTAAAGTATTCCACGAGTGCACGTACCTCGTTGTGATCCTCCACAACGTAAATCGGGGTTTTTTTATAATACTTTCGGTCCAGGGACATGGCTCTCGAATTGGGGAACAACACTCGCGATAAATAAAAAATGAATCGATGAAGAGAAGAAAAAAGGTTGGCTGAAAATAGGGGGGAAGACGGAAACACGTTGACTTGCCGATAATCGCGAAGGGGCGGGATGGAGGGGAGTGGAATCGCACGTACACAAGTCGCGAGAAATCGCGAGACGAAAAGCTACTACTTGACGCGCAAACACGTGGTCAACGACTGTGGAACGAAGAGCGGGACGCAACACGCGGGAGCTCCTCAAACGCCTGTGATTATATTTCGCGAGAATATAAAAGAACGTAGTAGGACCCACCGGGCATCCACTCGGGCGAGCGACCCGAATTCTCACGGGACGAGTTTCGCTTCGGTGATCCGTCTTTTTATTCTCATGTTGTAGGTCCGTGGAAACCCGATCTTCACCTTGGCTATATAGGACCGCTTGCTTTACATATTCTTATGTTACGAGTACCTACCCTACCCGCGAGTACCTAAAAGAAAAGAAGAAAAAAAATGTAGCATTGCCCGGGGTAGCCGAAGAGTATGCCGAATGAATCTTGCTTTATGCGGCTCATTAAAGAAAACATTTTATTTAGAAAAGTATCATAAATTATTGTAATTGCTGGCATACGGGAATATAAGCGCCATCAATTAAAACGAAAACCGGACTTTGTATTGTACATCGGTGATAGATATCACCGAAGAGCTAGGATAATGTTGCCGATTAACTACTCGTCGATCTCGATAGGAGCGGCCGGCTTTGACTTACTTGCCTCTATGCGCTCCTCCTCTCATCGTTGCTCCCTTTACGACATCGATTTGATGCTCGATGCTGTACGTAACAATTGGTCCGCACTATAGCCGAGGGAGGAACAAGCGTGGCTTAACCGCGTGTGTACATATCACGACGAAATTTCAATCGGTTAAGATCGATGGAATTACACAACGTATTTGTCCCGCTTTCCGTGGCTCTCTTTCTCTGTTTTTACTGGGTGCCGACTTGGTATCGCATCTATCGTAAAAGGTTACACCTGGCACACAGCTCGAACGAGAGAGCGAGAAAGAGACGAGTGTAGTACAACTAACTCAGATATATACGCGAATGCGTGGCTGACTTAACTCTCGTGACCTTTTCACTGTCGATCTATTCGCGTGTGTGTTATTAGATACAAGGCTCCATCGAGAATTCTAATGTATCGTGAGAAAGAGCTTTGAAACGCACCAAATATTGTACAGGTGAAAATGGTGGGTTCTCTTTTTTAATCACCGGTAATCGAATTCGCCGATACACGAATCGTAGCCGAGCATTAAACCAAGATATGCTTGCATATGAATTTGCTCGGTTCGAAGGCTCAGTTGCTCGAGAAATCCATCGATATCTTCATAAGCGTTCGTGTCATTTTGCTTCGCGCAACACCTCGTAGGACGGTAATCGGTACCGTCGTTTTTCCCGAGATTCTCGTGATTCGGGGAAACGCTCCGACCTGATGATAAATGATTATTATGTTGCTGGTAGCGAAGGTTTCCGGAAGTACGAGTCAGCAGTTCGAAGTCGCGAGAGGTACCATTTGTACTTTTAATCGAATCGATGGTAGAATTATCAGAATCGGAAGTCGTAGATTTTGGAATCGTTGTCATTGTATGTTTCTTCCTCCGGGATAAATTCTTTTTTCGAATATTCCTTGGCACCTTGTTGTAAGTAACATTGTTCGTTTGAACGGGCGTAAATTTAGGCTTTTGCTTCGTCGGGTTCGATAGAGATATCGTATCGTTATCGGCACTGATTTTTGTTAGAATCGCTGATCCATTCGTGGATGAATCAGTTTCATTTTCGAGAGCTTTTGCCGATAATTCTTCCGAAGTTACATCCGATTCTTCGACGCTTTCATCGGTAAGATGGGTCGAGCTGACATTTGAAGATATACTCTCGTTCGTGTTGGACGTGGTAGCAAGAACTCGATCGGTAACCTTCATCGCTTTCCGACGTTCATGCTCTTCATCCAAGAAATTTATGAGATCTTCTGTACAAATTCGACCATCCGAATTGCTCTCCAGCTCTTTGACTCTGTTCTCGAGCTCAAGCTTCTCAGTCTCGTCGGCAAACGCAATGCGCTCTATAACGGCTAAATAATTCGTGACGTCCGTCTTGAGATGATTCTTCAGATATTTGAGAGCCATCCTGTATTTCTCGATTTCATCTCTGGTCATCATGAGATTTGGATACGGACCTTCCATGTCAATCGGATAAAGAAATCGCGCGTGAAAAGCTTTCCCCTCACCTCGATGAATGCTCTTGAATGTCTCGATTCCTTTGTACATCTGGATGAGATTCGTCGTCTGCTCGAAGCAATAAGTATCAGCGACCTCACGCTCGTTTCGAATTTCCGGATACACGCAATGCAAAGCCCGCTTCTGTATACCGAAGATGGTCTTCAGTGCATTGTAGTATTTATCGAACCACCATACTTTTTCGGTGAAACAATTTCTCGGCTCGTTCGATTTTTTTTCCCAATAACTGATCTCGTACTCGAGTACACTGTTCCAAAGATGCGCTTCTTTCAAGACTGTATCTTCACTGAAGATTTTAGAATTTCGTTTTTTATCCTCTGGTAACGACTTCCATTTTCGCAAGCTGACGTAATAATCCGCGAGGTTCGGGTTTTCATGTCCAAGCAATTCTTGAGGGACTGAAAAGTTCTCCGTGATAAGAACATTATCTTTCAAAGTTTCCAGTGTCTTTGATTCGTCCGATTCCTTCATCGTTTCTTCGCTTGGACAAATGTCGTAATTAAGATATTCGGGAATATTATCCTCGTAATTTTCGGGCAACTCGCCATCCGTTGTCAGATCAGAGAGATCGACTTCGAAATCGACGTCTTGATTCAGCAATTGCAAAGTTGATGGATGATCAGTGAGAGGTTTCAATATGAGTTTGTGCAAATTTTTGGATTTTTCCGGTACACGAAACGAACGTTCTCCGTTTTGTTTCTCTACATTCGGAGGTTCACTTCGGGTGTATAATCGTTTGAATAATGTGTTCAGAGACATTTTTTCTTCAATTTCGGCGGCATTGGGTTTTGAAAGTAAATGTGTCTTCAAGTTTGCACCATCTTTGGAGGTGAGCGAGACTTTTGGACTTTCCGGGTCACTGGAGGGACCATTCGAACTGGATTTAGCTGTACTTCGCGCAGGTTTTTCGGTAAAATCGATGGCTTTCGTTGTTTCGTCTAGAACTTCAAGATTTTTGGGCAAAGGAGTTGCCATTGGTGCGCCATTTTCGGACAGAGCAACGGAAGCGTCCAGGACTGAGTCTTTCGCTTCTTCCGCTTGTTCCGCTTGTTCGTCGCTATTTTCATCCGTTCTCGCGTAAATTTTTTCAAACATCGCGTCGTCCGTCGCCCACAAATCTTGAGGATATTCGGAGGGTAATTTGTGAAGCGAAAAATTGGTTCCCCCAATCGAAACCATTAATTCTCGAAAGTTCTGGAGTTCCAGCTCCGAAACAAGCGTAATGGCGATTCCGTGTGAGCCGTAACGTCCCGCTCGACCGATACGATGTAAATACGTGGCACCTTCGTACGGTACATCGAGATTTATAACTAAATTAACATTTTCCGCATCGATACCTCGAGCGGTCAAATCAGTGGTCAACATTATTCGGCACTTAAAATTTTTCAATTTCGATATAGCGTCTAACCGTTTTTTCATGTCTTGATTACCGACGATATAATTAGCGGAGAAACCCATCGTATTTATTCTGTTGCACACTGACTGGGCTCTGGAACAATTAAACCTTGTTTTAAAAATCGACCCAAAATAGTTCAATATAGATAAAGACGGGAATTAAATTTTTACCGTGACTGATAATTGGAAAACACGAGAGCCTGCTTGAATGGGATTTTAGTAAAGATTTTCGATAATTCTTCTACTTTTATTTGTACCTGAAAGAATATATAAACAATGCATTAAGCTGTGACTACATGGAGAAAAATGTTTAGGAAATATTACTATACCTTTTCGGGAATTGTAGGAAATTTTGTTGGGATACAAAAAATTACTGTCTATACATTCAAAATTACAAGTAATCTCGTCAATTTTGCTAAGTATTCACCAATTTTTAATGTGTGATCACGAACAGTAATTTTTTGTATAAGAACAAAATGTCCCAAGATCCCCAAAATGGTTCAGTAATATTTACTGAACATTTTTCTCAGTGTATAGAAAGGAAATTAGAAATGTAACAGAGATAAGATTGCAATAAAGATTTTAACCTGCTTCATAGCATTTGGATGATGAGGAACGACAGAAACAAATTGTCTGAGTCCAAGAAGAACAGGGCCGTCGTTGTTGGGGCAAGAAAGAACGGGCGATCTCATGTAACTTCCTAGAAAAGATTCCAGATCACCCGGATAAGTTGCACTGGATGATATAACTTGTTTGTTGTCCGGTAATGTAGAAAATATATAACTGTAATGTAAAAAAAATCCGAGTTAGTAGCAATTTATGAATCTTAAACAAATGTTTTAAGTATCCTGTAGCTTGAATGGCTGTAGCCATTTTATGTATCCAAATTTACGGTATAACTTCCGCAATATTTGAAAAACAAACGAAAGATTCAAAGATAAATATTTTCAATTTCATATTAATAAAAATGAGTATTTTCTAATTAACCAAGAGTAAGCTTAGATTGAAATTATTGTAATTGCATTAAAAATATGGGAAAAAACAAAGTAGGAACTTCATTTCTAAACTAACTTAATATCCTTCTGGAAGCTCATGTCCATTAATTTATCAGCTTCGTCCAGAACAAAGAGTCTGACGTTGTTGACTTTTAGGAGACCTTTGTCTATCAAATGTTTCACACGACCCGGCGCACCGACCGCTATGTGACATCCTTCTCCCTTTTTCTTGTCCCCCTCTATCGTCAATCCTCCGATGAAGCATTCCACTTTAAGACCTGAAAAGAATTACTCGTTGGACAACTTCCGAATCGTGGCAAAGGAAATATGGGTCAGCAAACCTTTAATTTCCGAGCCGATGGAATTGATGACTTGGGAAATCTGCACTGCGATCTCTCTGGTGGGCGCTAAAATCAGCGCTTGCGGTTGCGTTACTCGGATATCTATCATTTCTAGAGCAATTATTCCAAATACCGCAGTTTTTCCAGTTCCCGACTTCGCTCGCACTATCAGATCTGTAATCAGAATGCATCGTAATATAAAAATCGAAAAACTCTTTAATAATTTCATGAGTAAAATAAAAAAAAAGCTCACCTAATCCGCAGCGACCCAATGGAATTGCTTTTAACTGAATGGGCGATGGTTTCTCAAAGCCGCAATTGATCAAACCGTCGAGTAACGGTTGAGACAAACCCATTTGGAAAAAAGTAACATCTTCATGGATTTTTATATCCGTTGTACGTGTTTTCGCGTTTAAATTATGCGCCGTGGGACGCACCATTTTTGTTAACAATTCGGAAAATTGTTGGGCGAAAACAAATTTATCGTGAATGAAAAAGTAACTTTATTATTGTACAAAATACGGAGAGTGGGATGGGGAACGTTAAGCCGGTAAAAATCAGTGTCAACGACGGCAAACGTAGGTTAGAGAATTCTAACCAAACACTTTGAAAGAAGTTTGTAGAATTATTGATATTTAAGAAATAAATAGCGAGAAACGTAAAAAAGAATCTTTTCAAAACCGTTAAATCACCGCAAATCAATAGTTTGCCACATTAGAATAATTTTACACCGTTCGGAATACCAAATCGAATATTAAACCGTAAACCGGAAGTAGTGCGAAATAGCGGAATTATCCGGTACTTTAGCTTTTCGACAAATTTACCGGAAGCATAATTCCCAATTTCTCATTATCAATAATTTTGTTTGAGAAAGTAACCGAATCCCATTATCATCATAATCTACGTGGATAATCGACATCTTATTTATTTCTCGATGGATATTTATACAATTTTTTTTTTTTTTTTGTCACAAACACGTTATGTTTAGTAATAGCTGTACAGATACTCCAAGATGCTTTACCACGCGATTCGCGGAATCCATCATTGGAGTACCTTCCAACCTATGACAATTGAGAATGCGTTATCGTTACACAATCTACAGGCGTTAAACGAGTTTCTTTGCCTCGAAGAAGCTCTTGAGGTGCCGCATCTGCCATGCACCCATTACCAATAGAATTGCCGTCTGTGCCAGCGACCACCAGAGAACTCTGCGATTGGTACTTTCGGACGTCTGTCTGAATCTCTCTTCGCGATACTGCAAAATAATCGATTGTATTAAATTTCTCCGGGAATCAATGACGTTATCAAGAGACGCGGTAGCGTCTCGACGCCAAGTCGTTTAAAGAAGTAAATAAAGTTTACGCCATTCCATGCTGTAAGTCTTGTTTATCGTACGCTTTGCGTGCATAAAACTCGACCTGACATCGTAACATAAAATTTTGTACAAAACTCGTGAGAAAAGGACTTTTATAACTCATGTGATTACAACCCTCGCCTTCAGCTCGTGTTGTCAGTCACACTTGTCAAAAAGTCGTTTCCGCAGTTCTATCGTAATATACTGAAACTCGTATCAGAGAATCTCGGCTTGACAACCAAACAGCAAAGTAGAAATGCCATTTACCAACATTATACATGCTGTGGATGGAAGGCAATAACATTTAGACAAAGGCAGAATTTAGTTGTCGAATAACGAAGAAACTGCTCTTGGTACGAGACGGTAATCACATAGACTCGCAGGCGGAGTCGTAATAGAGATGGAACGATGAATATATTAAAATTAAATTGGAAATTTAATTTTCACAAGTTTCTATTATCGACCGATGAATTATTAATATCCGTTATCGAATAAATATGCTATTACCCTTTGGTAGTTCTGTTCTTTAGTTATTTGCTCAACTTGGTCCAAAAGTTGACGAATTCTCAACTGCAGCTTCGACATCTTTTCTTTTTGCGCCAAATTGGCGTAATCGATAGCATGATCTCCGACTTGAATATCGAGATGTACCCTCTGTAAATAATAATTCTAATAAATATACAACTTTGAGGAAGAAGAAGCAAGTAACGGATAGATCCAAGATTACTCGCCAATTGAGTTCCGCTGAACCAGGCTGTACTGTTGGAGTAAAGACAGATGACGTGTTCTCCGTGCGATTGGGAAGTGAAAGACATTCGACCCTCGGAGCTGTACACTCGGGATAAAACGATCTTGTCGTCGGGATCTCGGACCTCGACGTGCATTCCTATTCCAGGACTGCTCGGCATGAACCCGCCGCTGCGAGGGTCGAAGAGCTCCACTTTGTAATTTACTATAGACGAATTCAAATACATCATATTGAATTATCGGGAAATCTGATAAGCTAAATGGATGTTTATATTTTTCGTGTTTACTTCAAGTTCGAATAGACGATAATTTACCTAGAACCGACGTTTCATCGGGAATCTCTTCGATGAAACACTTTCGTTCCGTTTCTCCTATGTGAAAGTACAAACCGGTTGCGCATTGCAAGAATATCGCGAGCAGAACTAAAATACTCGAATGCTGCAGCTTCATCGTTGTTGCGATTGATTAAGATGGTTTTACGTTGAGCGGAGAATAAATCTCCGTTTGTTACTCCAAGAAATATAAATATCGGATCGAATACCGACGAGAAGAAAGTTCTAACGAGGCCCACGTCACCGCCGAGCACTATTGGACGGAATTGGCAGGCATCGGGAGAGAAAAACGTTGTTGGAAAAGCTGCAGCATCGATCTACACGTGGCGCTGTTAACCGTCCCCGCGTGTTATCAAGGGAGTTAAGAATTATTATTGTATCAAACGCACTGTTATCGGTGGCGAAATAAAACGATCTCTACTTTAACGCTGTATTTTAAGGATCGATGAAAACGAGCTCTGTCGCTTGACAAAGAAGTAACAAAAATGGACGTTACTTTGTTGATTTCACTCGCTGCGGGTTTCGCTGTTTTAATTATAATACTGACATTATTTTCGCGACGCTTGTCAGGTTCGTACAATTCGGTGTTTTGTTTCTATCAGGTTATTTATTCGTGCAACGTATTCATTCGCATTTCAATAGTTTTAGGCGACATAACCTCAAATATCGTACCAGCTGTTTAGTTTTGACAGTTTACCAAGTGAAACGTTATTTCGAAGATTTCTTTTTTGTTTTTAGGCAAATCGCGAGAGCAAGCTGCCGAGAATGCCGAACCAAGGGGTCAACAGATCAGGCGAGCGGCGGGTGGCGCGAGAAACGCCAGACGTAGAATGAGAGGAGGTCCGGCCCCCGTTGGCGAACCTGCCGGAAATCACGTATCCGACGAGGAGGACGACGCCGATGTCGACGACAAAGCCGATTCGGCGGATTCCAAACTCGGAGCTAAGAAGAGAGCGAAACTGGAGGCTAAAGCGGAGAAGAAGGCTCACAGAGAGGCTGCGGAACGGGAGAGAGAAGAGCGGAAGAAGAGAGATCAGTTGCTTCAGGAGGAGAGCGACAAACAGAGAGAAAAGGAGAGAGCCGAGGAACAGCGACAAGAGGAAGCCGAAAAGAAAGTCAGGGAGGAGAAGGAGAAGAGAGAACACGAAGAATATCTGAAGATGAAGGAAGCTTTCAGTATCGAGGAAGAAGGATTTAACGAAAACGAGGAAGCTGAGCAGGAAAATCTGTTGCAACAATTTGTTCAACACGTGAAGGAGAACAAAGTTGTAATTTTGGAGGATTTGGCTGCACATTTCGGAATTAAAACAGCGAGCGTTATCGAACGCATTCACGAGTTACAGACGAATGGCACTTTAACGGGTGTGATCGACGATCGCGGAAAATTCATTTATATATCGCCAGAAGAACTGGAGGCTGTTGCGAAATTCGTGAGACAACGAGGTCGTGTCAGTATCACCGAACTCGCGGAGAATTCTAATCGACTGATAAACCTGAATCCGGGAACCAGTTCGAAGATCGTCGAGACGAATTAATCTCCGCGACGAATATCTTTGATGTAATAAATTATTTATTCCGTTTGGCGGAGTACCTCGAGATAATGGATAGAATATTATTTTCTGTACAGTAAGACGATAATTGATAATATGCAATGTCAAAGTAAATAAATTATCAGTTGTAATACTCCGAGACCTTAAAAATGATCGGAGATTTCCCGATTGTTTTGTTGCGTAGCAACGAGAGGGATAAATTTTGCAGATCGTTTCTACACAGGAAAACATGAAGGAAATATCCGATTGATTTCGAAAGTCGAGTTGTATTCGACGGATTATTTTTGGCATTCGGATTCTGGCCAATCAGAGCGCAGTATCTAATGCCATGAAGTACATCCAGATTCGGTATTAAATTGATTATTTTTTTCATTCTGATTTAGGCCAATCAGAGTGGAGTACTACGAGATATATTCCAAATACTCCTCAATTACTATCATCATCATTTTTGGGGACGGATCATTTTGCCGACAGATCATTTAGCAGATTCGTCTAATGTCGAAAAAATATTTAGCCCAACGTCATTTTGCCAAATTGGCAAAAAGTTACAATGCGGCATTGTCGACCTCAATAATGTGGCATTATTAAATTTCGGCACTTAGACGATTCGGCCAAACGACGTTCGGTAACATATTTTTTCGGTAATTCGATGATTCTGCTGAATGATCTGTCGGCAAAAAGATGCGTCTCCGTTTTTATCAATTTCTTCCAACGAATTCGTTCTAAATCGACTTATTTTTATTTTCATCACAATATTTGACAGTTATTTGGCTAAAAATCAATTGCAAAGCTAGAGGTAAATTATCAAAAGCTAGAATGGATCAATTTAATACCGAATGCGGATGTACTTCATGGCATCAATTATAGCGCTCTGATTGATCAGGGTCCGAATGCCAAAAAAAATCTACAAAATATATAAATATAAGCATTATCGAATAAAACAGAAGACTGTGAATTACCCGTACGAGTAATCTCTTATTATTTCTCTACCTGTTTGTCCGCTTTTTCTGCGAATAAAAATGAGACTAAGAGTTCAGGTACCGCTATAGAACCGTGTTTTATCGCAGATTTTCGAACAAACACTCTATTTTTACCTAGAAAATATAACGTAATTGATGTATAGTTTAATCTTGCGCCGTAGAATAATCAAAACAACGATTCTACAGTCACAACGTTTGTTGTTGATAACAAGTAGAATTCTTTATACGATTTTCCGTTTATATTTTCTCTCTCGCACCAGCGGAACACGAGACCCGCGGAACGGTCGCCATTTTGGTACACGGATTCTGATAATACTCCGGCTTTGTTAGTTGAAAAAAATACTACGAATTTAAGGGCCGATATGCTAAAATTTCAATGTTGTCATCTTCGATGGTCTATTTCGAGCTATGGAAACAATAATTTACGATGCACATACGCACAGTGACTACGTGGAGTAGTCGCAGAACGATAAACATTCCGAGATGCCGCAAACTCCCTGACGACACTCGAATCGATATTGCATCAGATTCTAGTTTACCTTAAGTGCAATATACATGGCGTCTCTCTCATTTCCCTGACTGTATAATTTATCCATTTATGCCAAGTCCGTATATTTCGTACGGATAAATACCACTGAACAAGTTTATATCGTATCCGTTGTTATAATCCGCTCTTTTCAAATGTAGAAAATTTGCCGAAAATAGCTCGCTGCCATTTGCGGAAAGAATACTTGATTGCCGAGATTTTTGGGTGAAATTTTGTGATCAATGTATTAAGAGTTTCTCTTTAAAATTGGGAAACGCGGTGAATAGTGGATGGTTGTAATATTATCCATTATTATCTTTATTGATTCAATAACGACGCTTCTGGTATTTCTTTACGGCTCACATTCACGAAAATGAATATTAAAAAACGTGTTGTACTCTTTCGTAATAAAAATGTTTTCTTGTTTCTCCTAAACTCATTTTATATACATGCATTACTGTTTTCATTGAGTATACATTATTGTGCGTTTGTAAGCAGCTCCACGGCCTTGATGATTACTATTGAAGTGCATATTTCTATGAGTACTTCGATCCCAAATGTCATCTCTGCAGATTACAAATCGATGTAAATCTCGGACATTGAGGGAAACATTAAAAATGGATAATTGTAAAGCATGTTGAGATAAAATGTATATTGCACTGTATAGAACGTTTCAACTAAAAAAATATAAAACGAATGAATTTTTTTTCATGTTTTTCATTTTTAAGACAACTATAAAAATCATGGGTTCAATGATAACATTATAGTCGGAAGTAAATCACTCGATAACTACGTCCCGAAATGTTTAGACGTAAAAACCGATAGATTAGAAAAGAAGGTTCTTCTTTTCTTCCGACTGACCAAGGCGATCGTGTTTCCGAAAATGTATTTATTTACAATCTACTCCACTCTACCCTGACTACGTGCGAAAAATCACGAAGAGGTCAAGTCATTCTACGTCGATTCCTCGCAATTTCGCCGGCAATTTCGTTGGTATGCCGATGATGATTTTGCTTAAGAGCGTGAAATTCGGCGAACTCGAAATCGGAATATAATAATAATAAAATCGATTGGATACAAGATTCGTGATCCCATCTTAAATCTCTCCTTGGCATCAGCAACATTGGTGTCTCTCTATGGTAGGAATATCAGCATCCGCGTGGCTCGGGATTAGAGAGTCTGCGTGGCGCGTCCACCGATTCCTGACCACTTCCATCTCAGCATCCAGACCCCTCTACCTGTAATACGATCTTGCCGCATGCGGAGGGAACGGCCGGTCAGGTACCAAGTTGGAGGACGACAATCGTCGACGAGAAGAAGGGGACGTCTTACCGAGTCTGTAAAAACCCCTGGGACACGCTAAGATCTCGCAGTCCTTCCTTGAGACTCGCTCCGCCCAATTGGATTTCTAATTCGTTTAATTACTCAACTAAAATCAACAATCATTTTTCTATGTTTCGAAAATTATCAACGAGACAACAATTCGTCGTCAGATCCGGTCAAGTTGATCATCGAGATTAGGTGATAATTATTGTGTGCACCGAGGTCCCTGTAGACCTATGTGTCCATGAGGTGCAAGGTCTTAGACTGCCAAGGCAACTCCCCAACATTTTTAGCCAGTGTCAGGTGAGCATCATCTTCTTTATCATAATTCTCTACACATATAATTCTCTAAGCGGTATAATCTTAAGAAACTGGTTTTCTTCTTCATCGAGAGAGAGTTACAATCTATAGTTTTATGGTATTCATATATTTAAGTTATGTTTCAGAGCTGGGCAAAATAGAAATAAGTACTTTGTAGTTAAAGTCATTTTTTAAGGAATTAAAGGACAAAAAATCAAAATTAATTATTGTTCAGAAGAAATGTTAAATTTACCTGAAATGTGTAAGGCGACTTGATCGTAGCGATTTCAAAGTAAATATCATTGAAATCAGCGGGAGTTGAAATCTCCACATTGATCGTTTCGACCGGAAGTATTTGTTCGGCGGCTTGTTGTTGTTGCGGTTGTTGTTGCGGCGATTGTTGTTGTTCTTGAACAATCGAGACTTCCTCTGTCTCGCTGGGATCGAGTTCGTCGTCGAACGTGGATTCCTGAATTTTTCGTTGACTGCTCGGCGGCGTTGAAAGACTTCGTTCCTCGGAAAATCCGGTTGTCAGAGGAATCGATGGATCGTTGATTCTCGATTGAAGATTCTCCGGCGTTTGTGGTAGACGTTCCTCGTCCTCCACCTGCTTGCGGATCGCGATTCTCGGCTTAGGGGTCGTCTTATAGGACCAACGACCCTGGGTCCTTGGAAGCTTTGCCTTTGGTACGGAATTCGACGACGGTATCGACAGCTCCGGTCGAATTTTTAACGATTTCGCAGGCAAACTCGGCTGATTGTTGCTCGGCCTAAAACTGGTTCTTCGTCTCGTCGTCGCGGGACCTTCAGTCGTCGTCGTGATTTGTCGATTTCTAAAGTCATTGAAGTCAAATTTTCCGTTCAGTAAAATGCTAAATGTTAAATGTTAAATGTTAAATTTTTAATGTTTAATGATTAATTAGGCCGTGAAATTAAGTGAAGATGAAAAAATTGATTTCCGATAGAAATTTGTCTGAACTCACTTGTAACCAGGCCTGGCATTAACCGGTCGATTTTTCGATCCGATATTTCTCGGCTGTTGTTGTTGCTGCGGTGCTTCGTTGCTTTCAAGATCATCGGCTATTTTATTCCGGAACTTGGGACGCGCTTGATGATTGCTCGAATGTCGTCTGGTAGTTCGCACGGGACCTGCCGGAAGATACGAGGAAAAGAGATCCAACGCCGAACGTTTAGTAACAATACATGTTGCATACGTAACATACGACTTTCTAAGTAAGTAAGTTTCTATTTTATAATTTCCGTCTCGGTTCTTGTGTTTTCTTCGTTACTCGTCCACGGAAAACGCAGAGAAACGAGATTAACCGGAAATATTACAAC
>JABMBT010022948.1:0-22689 GCA_018906895.1 Odontocolon sp. PSUC_FEM 10030002
ATTTAAACTAATATAAGAAACTACAGTTTCTAATGCTACCTATAATATTAACTATAGTTTCAAAAGAAAGTGCTTTAGCTAACATAAGATATTTTTTGTCTAGGGCATTTCTATATACTTGTACTATAGGTACCGATATGTCGAACTTGAGAGAGAAAATGGTGGCGGATGATAGACGATTTCCTAAAATTTCTGTTGGGAATTCTTCGAACACGGAAATCCTTTTGGTCGAGCTAGCGAGTAAGCACTTTTTCGGGACGGTGCTTTTAAGAGACTCTGCTACTACTGGAATCGAAGGAAGCTGCACTTCGAAGTAAATATCCTGTGTAAGAAACGCAACGGTGGTAGATTGGATAAAGCATTACAAATGTGAAAGGTACTGAATATTTCCAAATTTTCAATGGAGCTTTTCACAAACGAAACTTCACTGGAATACGATTGTTAGATTACATTCATTCGGATCGTTGAATCGAAAGTTTAATGATTCATCATCAAAAGAATTGTGTCAAAGTTCAAGCTTATTTATCGAAATTTTCTTAGATACTATTAACCCATGAGAGTCGTTAGATTCTTAAAGCGAGTCTTTATCAAGAGTATCAAGTACAATTACCGTGAACGTAAAGAGAAGGCTGAATCTCAGTGCTGGGATAAGAGTAAATTGAGCTTAAACGGGAATTAAAATCGTTGCAAGTTCGTCGAAGCAAATGAATTCCAGTTCAATTATCTATCAAAGGAGAATAACCCACTGATGAACGAGGAAAATCACTAAGAGTTGGATTGTGTTCAAGACAGCGAGTCAAAGTCAAAAGATTTACCTAATTATACCAGATAATTAAACCTCATTTTACCGACGAATGAATAAGTTCTCAGAATTATGCGAAATTTCTATTAGAAACTACATCGCTGAATCCAAGCATTATATAAAATTCGTAGTTGCACCGCTATATTCTATGGGGAAGATAAATATGACACCATCGTCTAACCAGCATAGTCGTATTGCCTCGAGTGTGATATGATTTTTCTACTCGAGATGCGCTGATAATGCAAAAGTAAAGCATACCTTATCTGTATATAGCTATTTTCTTTGATTCCGACTTTTCGATCCGACTCCTTGATCTCACAAAGATTGTCATGTGCTTGTCAAACAAAACAGAAATGCATAGCTTCTTACTTTTCTCAATCAGTCTTCATAGAGACAAATAGACCAAGATAAACATAACTTACACAAAGGGAAAATGAAGCAGAAATATAAACAGTAAGAGAAACAACGGTAGAGTCAGTATGGTTAGATTCCCAGATATTCTTATGAAGGGAATTTACCTCAGAATCTGTGATAGTTCGCTGAACTTTTCCAGGTCGATGGACCGAAATTTTGACCTAATTCGCTGCGCTGCAGAGCAGTAGAGCTGCAAGCACAACAAGTTTCAGTACGATGCATGTAATGGCATGGTATTTATGGCACAAACAACATGGCACTCCATGTAGATTTACTGAAAAATAATTTGATGAACAACAATATTATGTACCACGATATATTTTTATGTAGCAAATGCGCTTCAATGACCCTTTTGAAAATCGTGAGAGCACGTAACGGCATATTGCACATTGTGCATTGAATTTTGTTACAATGCATCGGTTCTGCTGTAAAACGAAATATACTGTGAATCGAAAAAGTACTACAATGAAGAACATGTTACAATCTTTGTAACACCATCGCTATTCTGTTACTACTATAGGAAATATTCCTGCAGTAAAATATTGCGTAACATTTTGCATTACTATTACTATTATTACAGTACGAATACTTATATTTCTCACTTTTGCAATGACTTTTTATTCTCTCTTTATCCCTCCAATTCGGTCTCTGTTCTCCAACTTATAACTAGAAACTTCATTTCGACATTGCGGGTTCAGGATTACCAAAAGGGCGAGTAAGATCGAGTGAGAAAGTGGAATTTTCTGTGTATCCAGCATCCTTCTCGGTGTTAGTACCAGACTCATACCGAGAGGGAATGCGAGCCCTTAATGGATTGGTTCTTTAATGAATATATATGAATTGCTTTTGTCCGCGCGACTTCTCATGCTTCTGGAAAGCCAATCAACGTAAGTTACTTGCCTTGCAGATGCGGAATTGGAATTTACGCGGTCATAATATTAGATTGCTAAGGCATAATCGATATCTCACGAATCCCAAAATATATTGATCGCTTTGATAAATGCTTAGGTTGCTTCATCTGCTTCGTTGCATCTCAATATTCTCTGCAAATCACTTAAAGGTAATTCACACTAATCATCACAAAAGATATGATATGATTAATAGTAGATATGATTAATGGTCAGCCCTATTGTAAATGGATTGGTTAAAGTAGAGCTATTAGAGATTTGTATATCATTTTCTCCTGAGATAGTCAGATATTAAAGCGCATGAGGTACCAAAAAGTGTTTTAAAACTAAAAGAATACTTTGAATTTTCGTTGTGGGAATACGAATTGTTGAGGATATCGGAGAATGAAAATTAATGTTGAACAAGCTCACTGCAGTATAGAGGACACTATAATGATACCAGCTACCTGGGTCTTGTTCCCCACAGAATTTCCAGAATACGGTGGCAACCTTCCAAAAGTCTTTGCCGCGTTGTTGGCAACCTCGACACCATTTCCATTAGAGCATACAGAATCATACCATAGTACGCTGATGCAGACACGGAACTCGTCGCTGTTGCATTCTTTTCTTATACCACGAACAATCGGAACGATGCCCGCATCCTGCACACACGTGCAGGTTACATACGTGATGCATTCACGTATGTAAATGCGCTTTACCTATTTTAATGCGTATTCTCTACTATGCTCTTCATTTAAACGAAAAATGTAAATTTTATTTAAATGGCAGAAATTGAAAGATCAATAGAATCCGTGAAATAGAGTCGAAAATCATTCTAATGATAAGGAATATATCATATTCACAAAAAGCATAAATTTAATATCGATGTCTCGTTTATGAAGACTCATAATGAAATTGACTGTACAATGGAGATTCGTTAACATTTCATAATGTATGATGTATGATGCGATTTTGTAACTGCATGTTTCATTAATGATTCAATTTCTTTTTCTAGTACCTTCCGATGTACTGCAGCAGATATAATGACAAGAGAAAAATATTTATACATTATGTTCATATATACGCGTATAATACTAATTGCGCGTTCCAGGGATACTATATTGTTTCGATACAAATGCACAGCTCGTTTGCAAGCCGTATATTCGCATATGTATATTCATTTTTGTGCTTTGGTCGACATGCTCGAGTTTTCATTTTATAACGTCATTCTACCATCCATTCAGACACAGCTATAGTACAACGAGAGTAATACCTTTTTCCCTCTATTACATCTGCGGTCTTCGCTATGACGCTATCGGTCGCAGCTGGCTGATGAGAAAAACTAGTGTGACTGTAAAACTGCAATGGCTCCGAGGACCATCCAGACCCGAAATCCGATGTTTGCAATCCACTCTTGTTTTTTCTCCTACTCTGCTGTTGCGGAAATAAAAACATTCGATCGCGATAACGTGATTAATTTTCTGAGGAAATTGAGGGACATGGGAAATAGGGACTGTAGACAATCTACACGTGCTATTGTTCTAGAAAAACTCGTAACAACTGATCTATGTTCAAAATACGAGCGTTTGTACATTTTTTTAAATCTGGTGATTCAAAGCCGAATTTCAGTGTTTCTGTCAAAGTACGCTATAACGGCATTAAAAGTGATGAGATCATTTTCTTTCCAATGTGTGCATCAACGTCGAAAAAAAAATATGGATTAAAATTTGATGGCTATCTCTCTAGCACTCGTGGCAACCTCATCAGTGCGTCGGAAAGCGTTAACGGTATTATTCTCATTTTTGTGAGTATAGTAACGAGGCAGTGAAATAATGAAGCCCGAAAGAACTGCCTGATGCTTACCGCGTGATCGAGACGGGCATTCGGAAGTGTGAAGCACGTTCTCGCGATGAATATAATGAGGCCTGAACGAAATTGTACAGTATATAACTGGTATATGGCTTTAACTTTCGTGACAAGAGGATGGTACATAGTATGCTCTATAGTGATGGAAGTGCGAAAAGGGAGTTGAGAGCTTGAGGCCCGGGAATGAGCGTCGAGGCAAATAATGCGGCACATAGGAAGCTGCGGACAGACAGAGAGAAGATAGAAAGAAGAGAGATCCGCTGCTGCCAGTGGTGCGCTGAAATACCGGTGACAATCTGCTAGGCAGCTAGGCTACAAGAAATGTAGGTAGACAGCAGCTCTCCACTGCAAGCTCTTGTCGACCCGACGATTTGTTGAGGCTGCTGAATGATGGCCGTTCCTCTGAGCTATTTTTTTTTACTCTCTTTTTACGGCTCTCGAAGCTTTAGCTGCGCAGTCTTGAAAACGATAAGTAACTCGAATTCCACATGGATCGAGTGGCACTTTGTTCAACGATGGAATATTTAAATTTCACTCGCTACGTCAAACGAAATACGTATCACGAAAAGAGCTGTTTGCTTCAATACACAAGTATATACGTATCACGGTATTGCATCGACCGAATAGCCTAGCTCAGCATCAGACGCATTACGTTCTGACTGATCTCGTCGCCTTCGTCGTTGTCGTGACCCAGCGACCCTCGTACGCTTCATCCCCCGTATGCTTCATCTCGTGAGAATATTTCATCTTTTCCCCGCGCATCTTTTCCTCTGGGAAATGCCGAGAGAACATGAGGAAAGCTTCCCGGCAGCGTCTGCTCTGACAAAAGCGTATGATAGGGACATGTGAGATATGGCGAGCAAAGCTACAACTTCCAGGTTTGGAACGCCTGCGCAGATAAAAACTACGAAAAAGCTCGTATACAGAATTTAAGCTCGCAATGCGTGTAGCAGACTTCCGTAAAATTGATGTAACAGATACAAGCTGACAGCGGTTACAAAAACTTTATAGCAAGAACATTACACTTTCAGATGAATTTGCAAGCATTTTTAGATGTAGCGGGTTACTTTTCAGCTTGTCGGTATTATTTTTTAATTTCCTTTCGTATTTCGAATCTTTCATCTAGAAATGCATGTACAAGGGATGCAATGCGAAACTTGTTGCTTTTATATTCTGTATTCTAGAAATGCGTAACATTGTGATCAGGAGAAAGTGGATTTTTGATGGATTTCGCTCTTTTACTGCGAAAAGTGTTGCCAAGGATTGGAGAAGCTTCAACCTACAGATGAAACAGGGAGAGTAATATGGTAGAGATATAATTTAAACTGTATTGTTATGCACGCTAAATCTTGTTAATAATGCGGCAGGATTAGTGGTTTCGCGACAGAGGGGGGAGGGTATGAACATACGTATATACAGCACAGTGGTTTCTAATCCATCCAGTCAACCGCATTAATCCCAACAAGCTCCTCTTACTAGGTCTATATACGTATAGGAAACATATAGTCGCACGCATAAAATAACCCTTTAACGAGGATCTCGCGCCCATCCACAGGAGCGCTAACGGGAATAGCGCAGGCGGGATAGGGACGACATCGTTAGCGTTCCTCGTAACGTGGAAATGCTTCGGCCGACAGGGAAATCGGGAATGAAGTGCTTAGCGCGTTCGAGGCGGAATATTCGCATTATTATGGTGTTTCCCGGTACAGAAAAGCTCTAGCTCGGCCGAAGCTAATCAATTTTTGAGATCTCTGCTAGTCTCATAGGCGAAAGCAAAATATTTACATAAAAATTACATTTTCTTTTCAGAAACCGGTGAGAAAAGTCGAGCAAGGAAGCAATCAACTAGAATATGCATCTGATTTACTGTCATTAATACATTACAATTTTTATTGGAGCCTAGTAAATTTCACTGAACGCTCGGGTAAAATTTACTGTGGACAATATACATTTTACAGAGAGTGGGAATGGACGTAAACCAGCTTCAACATAAATTTTAACGTATTGTTCGAAATTAATCGTTGCGCGTTTCATAAAAGCTCCACGTTTTTTACCAATCTTGGTAAAATTAAATTATTTTCAGCAAAAACTTATTCCCATAAAATTTCCCTGACTTTTTCTCGGATTTTCTCGTTCGTATAATACTTTAGAGATTTAATAATGAAAATCATGACTTAACAGAATTTTACAGTAATGAATATATTACGAAATCGGAAAAAAAATTACCTTGCAAGAAAAAAAATGCAACTGTGCGTAGCTCGTCGTATAGGTAAAAAAAAGTAGTACTCTTACGAGAATATTCTGACTCTGGCATTATTCCAGAGAAAAATGTTGAGCACGATCTCAAGGGGCGAGGCGATCGTAGCGAAAGGCTGTGAGGAGCATCCCTCTGCTCGACTCTTGCTGGACCGATAATCGGGTCGTTGCTCGAATTGATATACACGCTCAGCGCCGGTAACTCACGTATTTTGATACCGAGCCAAGATTTCTCTTCTCTCTTCATGTGCGAGAGATATATAAATATGTGTGTATTCCGGAGCAATGTCCTCGAAAGGATGTACATACTGAATTACTCACAGTGTAAGTAATATGTCTTCGTCGACTACAGACTTTATAAAATATTACGATATTTCCTGTTTTTATAGAAATCCATGAAAATTATTACTTGGAGATATCCTGCGAATTCAAATACGAAACTAATACAGCTGTCTAGCGACAGTCTCCGACTGCCTTGACAATAGAGAGATAAAGAGTGACAGAGAGAAAGTGAGAGATACAGAGTAAACCCTGACGAGGGGCAGAACTCATTATGAGGTTGCTTAAGTTTCCCGAGAAACCTATACCTCCGTTTTGCAAGACTCGGTAAAGGGCTTACGAGCCCCAGGGAGACAGAAGGTAAGGCGAGCATATTCGTTGCATCTACTGCAGTATGCATGTACCAGGATAACTTCCGAGTGCAGTAATGGAGGAGAGATAGTCACCCACCCCTATCATCCGCCCCAAACCCCACTCATATACCCCATCCCACTTTCTCGCTCTAATCTCCAACCCAGAAACTAGTTCTGAACCAGAAAAAGAGGAGAGACACGATAGCGCAGCGTCATTCCAGACTTTTTAAAGAGCTTACTTAGTCGAGATTTTCCGGTTGGCCAGGCACTCGCTTTAGTGCTGGTCCAAACCCATTCGTCCGTTGTCTCTTCCTCTGGAATTGGTAATACCGGAGACTTCCAACGTGCTCTCGTGTGTCTTACATCGAATGGTACAAGTCGCCTTTTCCTCTTCCCATCAACACTCAACCCTATTGCAGCAAGATCGAGAGCGGGCGTGTTACGGCTCCGCCCATCAGTTTGAATCTCTACTTCATCTCGTGTCTGCTAAAACGCAGCTGTATAGGTATATCCATTTGACCGTTGAGCTTTCCTCTATTTTCAGTCCGGTAGGAACAAGAATGGTTTTCAGTGAAAATGAGAAATGAGGTTCACTTGTTTATGACCGTTAAAAATTGATCATTTGAAAAACCAATTCGATTACGGATTACCGTCTATGGGGGTTCATCGAAACGGCCTCTGTGTACCGGCGATAACGCACTCGATATAACCGCCCGCAACTGACCGTTATAAATTGTCGTAATATAGAAGGGGGTGCGAATAGCGTGCGGTTGGGCTGCATCTAAACGAGAATGATATAAGAGTTAATCCTTTGGAGTGGCTCATTCATACAACTGCTCCAACTGCTCTGTACCTCATTCGTTCTAGCTCTCAACGCTCGAGGATACTACTTTACCCCTTGCGATTCATTGGGTCAACCTGAGCATACTCCGCTCGCCCGCATAGTCCAGTTTTCATAATTCTGTAACTCTCTCGGCAACATCAGTAATCTGTCCCTTCCACCTGTCCGTGTTTCAACAACTGTTGGCGATTGCGAGCATACATATACGCACATACGGATTTGCATCATTGCATATACATTTTGAATAATATACCGAAATATTCTGTACATTTTGCGCGTATGCTGGTTGCACGTGGCATGGTATCCAGTGTCTGGAGACTATGAACTAGAAATACGAAAGCTTTTGGTGAGCACAGCGGGTTGCAGTTCGGTGAGACAGAGGTTGCGGAGATTGTGAGGCAACATGTACAAGGGACGCTGCATGCTCCCGAGCTTCCAACTCTGTTGGGACTATGGATAGAGACTCAGTCTCGGTACTACTAGTTTGTTCAGCATCCACGTGAGGAATGCGAAAAGTTAAAGTTTCCCAGAGCGAGAGGACGAACGGGTTTGCCCAGGACCTTCAATTTACATTAATAATGCACCCTGTCATTCCGAGCACTTTGTTCACCTTTGTGACCGACGAACGACGACAATGCCAAAAGGACGCGCGGTCCTTGTCTGACTCTTAATTAATTGCTTACACGAGATAAAGTGCGGTCCATGCTTCAAACTACGGGAGAATTTCAATGATGTACGTTCATGTGAATGTATGTGCTCACAGCTGCTACTACGGTGAGTTCTTTCTCGATCAATTCTTTTTCCACAAGCTTCTATTACTCTACCACAGCTTTGTGCTTACCGTGTGGATCCTGACCACTGGGAATTAATTCATCCACTTGGTATACACGCAAGAAAGACCGAAGAGATGAGAGACGATGGTCAAATGGATTTGGTGAGAATGAAGTAGGATTATCATGAACAACACTTTACTCCTTTGAATGTGTAGGCACGGAAGCTGCGTGGAAATCTGACATTGTACATGGTATCGATTCTTAAAACAGATACAAATATAGTATGTGTATTTGTCGAATGTGTAATTCCATCTTGTTGGAATAAGTTAAACTGTGTACGTGAATTCGAGTTCAATACACTTTAATTGCAATCTATTGAGATGCAGCACAGCTCTCGAAAACCAACTTGTTGATCATCGAGAATGGGAGGAAGTTAAGATTTACGGTTTGTAGTACACGACACAGGCACATCCTGACAGCAAGTAATTATTCTCTGCTCTTCGAGAAATCAGACGGAGCTGTATTTCTCAACAAACTTTTTTCAGTATGTTCCACTGATTTATCGAATTCAATTTAACGTTACCAACAGCTTCCCAGGGAGCTTCATAAATTGGTTGACATTCGCAGCGATGTAATATATTTTCCCAGTTTACACATAGTTATACAGAAACGAAAGTTGTGTAATATTACGTAACTTACGAACGCTTATATCGAGGTCAGTCATTTATGACATTGTCAGCCATTTGAAATTACCTTCTAGTCAATGGGTAATCGTCCTTCGACGCAAATTCCAGGCATTTATTATGCAAATTGGAATGGAATGCCAAAGCACATGGGACCAATTTGGAATCAATTATCGCTGATGTATGTATATAAATTAACCGTACTCCAATAGTATAGGGTACGTCGCTCCATAATATAGGGTGGGGCACTAACTTTGTCCACATTTCCATAAGAGATACACGTAAATGTGGTCAAAGATAGTGACCCATCCTGTATATGCAATTGAAGCCACGATTCGAACCGTTTCAATTAATATGATAATGTGAATCGACTTTGACACATGATAGAAACACGTTATTTACTCCATGCTCTGTTCTTTCTCTTTATTAACAATGATACCAATTGTTTCTCCCCTAACTTTTGCAAGTATTTTCTAAACCTATACTTTCATCGGAGTAAAGAGCAACAGATAGGCGAAATGATGTGTAACCTCCTGTCTGCATAGCAGTAGCTATACAACCTCGCAACTTATTCAGCAAAAAGGAAGAATATGAATAATAAGAACAGGATTAAAGGAACTGCACAGAGGATGGCAGGACATCCGCCTGCGTGATGCATCGTTGTGCAACTGCAGAATGGAGTCAGAATCATTCCCAATGCTATTGTGGCCTTAGTTTCGGGGAAAATACACAGGGGATGAACCCGACGAGGAAAAGTTGTCCTCGGTAGGGATCGCCGGCAGTGTCACCCGGTCAGCAAGCTTTGGACTGAAATATAATATATTAAAAAGTAAAGAAACAAAAGATACAGATTGAATTTACATTGATTAACTTCACCGTATCGTTATAATATTAATTGCAATTATATACTCATTCATGTACCTTGAGTACTCAGAGGAGGAGGGAGATATGGTATATGTAGCCCGTGCCAGGAATGTCAATCGACCAGCCTGTCAAGGATACAGGAGGAGAGGTGGAGGAGCGGCTGTACATTATTCGATGTGCGCGAAAGCTCATACGTGTTCGGTGTATAGATTATGACCGAGTGCATGAGCTCGTGAGCGAGTGTAGTGGTCTGTACTTGTGTACAATGGAATCATGCGAAGCTGGCGTGATAATGCAGGAAGGATTCACGCATTCTTGTATTGCTGAACACTACAGCTGCTGCTACAGCTAATATTCAAGAGAGACTCTGAATTATTATTGTTGGGATCAAGAGAGCGGGATCTAGAACCGTGCGTGGTGAATACATGGCAATATTCATATACCAGATTCGCAGGAAATGCCAGAGAAATGCATAAATTTTTCTTTCACCATGCTCCATCTGAAACTTGTATCGCGTAACCAATTGCACAATGTGCATACAATGCAGTACGAATGAACAATCAGTGGTTGTATATGGGAAACCATTTACTTACAAATCGACGTATTTATTGTAAGAACATGAGAAAACTGTTTTTGGTCGTATAGGTAGATATCCTATATCAAAAACTTGCTTAATGACAGGATTTTATCGAAAGAACTGATTTTTTTTGCTCACTTTATGTTTCTCACTCATCTATTCAGCAGATTATGAATATTATACAGATTTTCCCGAAATCCAAACGGACGGATATTGTTGTTGGTGTGTCGAAAAACTGTTTTTTTTTTTCAGCTTTTGGGACTTTAACTGTATGATTAAAGAGCGCTGCAGTGCTACTCGACATAAAGCCGCGCGCGGCGGCGCACGTATCTCAACCCTTAACTATAAAGAGTTCCTGTAGCAGCAATTGTAGATACGAAAACTCATTACGACCGGTAATTAATTAAATGCAAAGATCTCGAACGAATTGTGAGATGAAAATTGAGGTGTCTGCATCGCAACAGCCAAGTCTGCGCCAAGTAATAAAACGACGAAGAGAAACGTTCGCATGGAGTTCTGAAGGAAATGGTGAACGATGCTAGAGTTGGGAGTTTCCGAGACACTGTCCCTGCATTCCACTCAGTACGTAGAGCCACAGCAATATCTTGCTAATACCGAGGACCGCATAATTAACACGAATTCACAGAGGCCGGAAACATGGGACATAAGCGTTCTCCATCCTCTCATCTGAGCTACAGTGCTGCTTCTCGTCCAACCTCTCTGTGCGTTCATCTCCCAGCAGTGTCGTGAGGTTGAGGCACTTTGGGACCAAGAGGAAACATGTGCGAACAAACCATGCATCCTCCGGAACTGAGGTTCATACATACGTCTGACCCTATAAAGCGGAAACTTGACAACTACTCGAGTACTCTAGGTTAATTCAAGGAAGCAGCTAGTGCAACACTGAATGAGCTTACATAGGTAAACTCGGAGAAGGATCCGAGAAATATCACTAGAGTAAATTACTAAACGTGTTCTGGGTCCCATTAACACATTCTTAAGGAGAGGGCGTTCTTACAGAGAATTCTCTATTTCAAGGAGCACAGATGCAGCATTGAACGATAAATGGTGGAGGAATTGGGCGGCTACGCTTCACGAAGTGGAGAGAATGACTTGACTGTAATCGTTCGAGTAGCCGGATGTTCATTTAAAATTCTTCGTATTTTAATATGCAATACGTATAGGTTTAAATTCATACATTTAAGTCATATATTTTTTTCTCCATCCAAATGGACCGTTTAGTTTACCTTCTTCATGTGTTGATTATCATAGGAACAAATTTTAACGAATTTTTCGCGTGTCCTTGTCTTTTTATTATATCGTACTAGAGCTGCTTGGTCACAGATGCCGGTGAAGAAAGTACCTGTGTAACTTGGCCAACCTGCATTCCTGCGGTCGCACTGGATCCACACGAGTCGAAGGGTGACAGTGGTAGTACTTGGAGGTCGTGGTAATGGTAGTAGGAATAGTTGCAAAAGTAGTGGTGCATGTAGTGCTGGTTGCAGAAGTAAAGGTCCAGCGAGCTATGTATAGAGTGAAGCTTCAAAGCAATTATCCCGCCTGCAAGGGTGTCCGCGGGGCGTTCAGTGGACAATAGTTGTTCCAACGTTGGAAAAGAGGGTGAAATTCCGCATTAGGCGATTTTGGTGAGGGGCGCACTCACCATTGGTAAATCCGTGGGGTCGAGCTTTGGCACAGACGCAAAGTACTCTGCGTACTATAGTCTGATAATAGAACATAGGTATATAGGAAGATGCAGAAGGTGAAAATAAAATAAAGAAAACAACAGTGAACCGCGGAAGAGATACGGGAGAGAGCAAGTAGATAGTGTACGATAAACTTCTTTTTTCCTCGGGTAAATCGACCCCAAAAACTGCCAGTACGACTTTAGCATACGTAAATTCAGCAACGACTGGTCACATGGTATTCACCAATAGAAATACGATAGTTAGCGTGTGGTACATAGAGAATACGGGGAGATGCGTCGCTGAAAACACCTTCATGTGTGTATTCCCAACGACTCGATACTATACCATCGGATCCTGTCGACGAAAGATAATTTCGTTTTTCTGGTCCCCTTTTCTCCCGTACCTTATATACGACGTTATTATCACATACATCGATAATATATTGATCATAGCGGTATACTGGATATAAGAATCGATATCACACACTTATAGAGTGGTATTCTATTTTGTGAACAAATATAGCTATAATAAGCAAGTTGTATTACATACGAACTTCAGAGAATTCAGAACACGAAGTAAACTCAAGATTATGAAATCAAAGATGCATCGAGTAAAAATTGAAAGACATATTTCAGTCTCACAGAGATCTCGTTTAATGTCATCTCATCATCTGCTGAATAATGAAAGAGGCACCGTGGGTGCAAATAAATGCCCTGAAGCTTGTGACATTAATCCTTCCCTTGTAACTCGCGAATGGTACGAGCCAAACAAATGGGTAGCGAATACAGAATGTGCGAAGAACAAGTTGTATAGAGAGAGCTTCAAACTCGGCAAGTAGACTGCGGGTAGTGATAAATAATTTGCTCTTCGAAAGACGGAATTTTTTTTAAATTATCGGGCTGAAGAGAGTTTCATATAGACTAGTTTAATACCATGTGAAGTACACGCTTTCGTATGTGACTATATCATCTCGTTCTCTCATTGTATTCGCTCATTGTAATAGAAACTCATTATAATTTTAATCTACTTTCTTAATATACTGGAGGCAAGGAGGAGGAACTCTTCACTCTTTCACCTTTATTACAACATGGAGCATGGTAATACATGACATACTATAGCAGTATATCTCTGTAAAGCTCTATCGCTGCACCCAACGATACGAGACAAATCGCATCAAGCAGTGTAGAGGGAAGTAAGCCGCTCTACCTCGTTAATTACCTCGGTAAATATTCCGACTGAGAGGTCCAGCAGAAGTGGGATCTATCGTGATGTCATCCGCTATGGGAAACGGCTCTGTTACCGAAGGGTGAAAAGGGCAAGAGGATGGTGACCTACAGGGCTAAGCGACATCGCACGAGATCCCACAAGCTCTTCATACGTAGACGAGAGACCAGATCTGGTCGAAGAGAACCTATAGGATCCGTGGCCAGGGTTGTACACCGCAAATCGATATTGCGGTGAATCTCATGCCCACGACAGAAACATGTATATAGTATACGCGCTGTCGCCCATAGATTATAGACCGATTGTTAAACAAGTCTACATGTACTATTGCAAGAGTAAGTCCTACGAATACATGAAGTTATTTAGGTATAAAGTTTCGCAATGCGTTGTGAACACGAGACAGTAAATACAATAAATTGAGTTTTTTTTCTTCTTTTTTGGGACATTGCAGAGATGTAAATAGCGAGAAACAGACAAAGAATAAGATGGATAAGGCTGTGCTCGCCCTTATCAAGAGACGAAAAAGAATGGCCTTTTCCGGGTTGATAACGAGCATTCAGCGGCTACCTGTTCCAACATTTCACGAATAAAATATAGGCATCTCATTTGGGTGAAATGTTTCGCTACGCAAAAGGCGAAGCAGTGTATTAGATGGGACGGCGAATAAACCGCTCCATCCTGGCGGAAACCCAGCCTCTCTAACGGATCGTTAGACCCAGCTCGTTGAAAAGACGAAATGTGAATCATAGTAGTCACTTTGTTTCCGCCGTTTTTTTTTTCTCGCGCACGTGCTGTTCTACTCTGTCCGTAAAATAGCAGGAATAAAAGTCTCTTTGAAGAAATAAAATGCTATGAAAAAAATGGCAGTCCACAGCGACAAAAATAGGAGAATTCAGAGAAAAGTGTCAACAGGGTCATGAGAAACAATATATTTTTGAACGTCAAAAAAAAATAATACGACAACTATCGCGGTGTGAGAATAGATGTGAGAGAAGGCAATAGTCAAAGGGATTCAAACGGGTGAATGACGATCACCGACAGCCTTCCCCTAGTTCTGATACTCGTGACACAAACCACTATCATATATCCATCCTTATCGCGTTATCTCGACAGGTCGAATAGCGCGTACTATGCCCTATGTGTATCGCACGTGAGCTTACGAATCGTTCGCTAAGCTGAAGGTTCCGACACGACTCCCCTATACGTATACCCAACCCACAATACATGTACAGTACATACAGTGTACATTAGGATGTAACGAAAAAAACAAAAATCACTATGGATTCTATGCTTACATACATACTTATACATACATATATTGATACATACTTTGATATAAATGATTATAACCCTAGTGTACATACAAGTCTATAAGTTTCCATGACGTCCGCACTTCACTTCGTGTATCGAAATTTGATCAGAGTGCAGAATATGTAAGTGATTTACGTCAAGACCGATACGAGATATCTTTACCGGGAATATAATAAGAAATTCGATTTTTATAACACTTTTTACTGTGACTGATATGGGGTGAGCCAGATTTACGGGGAGGATATTTTACGAGGCCGTTAACGCTTCAATCGGTTCGTAGCCAAGGACCAGTCAGGATAACCGAGATAGAAGCCCAGAAAATATCAGAACATCCTTAACCTTTAAGGCATATGACGTTTTCGTACTCCGCTGTCTAAGTTCGCCATTAACTAGAAGTTATTCCAAGGTTCAATAACAGTTTATTACGTTTTTATCTTAAAGGATTAAGTTCTATTTACACAATTTTGTATTACATCCGTTTGACATCTGTGACGGGTCCGTTATAATATATCTATATTAAAGTACAGTAGCACTGATACGGAACGAAACCCTTTAAATTCAGCATGTTACTCCGTTTCTTACTTCAATGTTTACGGATCAAGTTGTACGTATGTACGGAGTATGCACATAGATGTGTACCTTCAGGCTACGTCGATGTATCATAAACTCTACAGCTCCACGATATTTTCCTACTTGGTTCTAGTTGGTGTCCTTTTTTCATCGGATTTTCATGGTCCCCTAAATAAACTGTTTCTCTTTACACCGTATTTCCCGTTTTCCGGGTTATTTGAACTCCGTTTTAAAATCAGAACATGGCAAAACGTTTCCTCAGCCATCCTACTTCCTTCCTTCCTTCCTTTCAGCCTTTCCTTCTCGTTTCATCTATGCAACTTCTCCTTCTGTTAGGAATACTGTCTGTACATAGAATGAAGTCTCTCGCCAGAGAGAACTTAATGGACGTGCCAACCGGGCAAAAGGAAACGGGGTTGCGGAGAAGCCAAGGGTAGCTAGGACGGAATACACGAAATTGCCGTTGGAACCGAACCAAAACACTGTGACTCCAACAACTACAACGACAAATGCATTACACTGTAGTACTCTGGATACATTTGTCCAGTTGGGTGTTCTTGCGGTTGTGTGGATGCAAAGGGGTCGAACTAGTGTCCAGCCACCCGCAATCTCTTCCTTCCAATGCTTTGTCCTCTTCCTCTCATGATGGTGTACACTTTGCACTGCTGGTGTGAACTTGGTACTTGTCGTCATGGTGTCTAAACTCTTGCTAGTTGCCCATTAGCTGAACGAACAAGCACGCAAGCTCCCAGAAAACCAGGTCGTTGTTACTTAACCTGGTACACCGGAACCAGAATACCCCTACGGGTTTACCGTGGGTAACCCTTATCCCCACTTTCTGTATTTAGTTCCATTTACATCCGGCCTCGAGTGTTCTCGTATGTAGAGATAATGTCCCCTCAGGGGAATCCCTGATGGATTCGAGGACACTCTGTCCGTAGGTCTGGGCCGATCCGCAGAACCGCTTAATGGGGATTTGGGATCAATCAGTGTACATCGATATCTCTGTGGTTGAGGCATTTCGTGCGGAAACGCGTAATTCCTCAGTCTCTATGGTCGTGCATAATACGTCACCATGCAGAACGATCATGACTGAGACGGGTTAACAGAAGCGTCACGACGTTTCGTAAAACGATGAAAATTCCTGTATAAAAGTTTTTCTTGTTCGCTACGAACTTTTCACGTCACTACGAGCTTTCTGTCTCTCCCATTTTCAGAGACTTTACAATCTATGTATATACATACGTATAAAAGAACGATCGAAATATGTCCCGAGGCTTTAGGGGAAAGGTGGCGGGTGCACGGAATTGGAAACTCGCAGTCGCTGTGAAATCGTGTATCTTTCAGCAGTGAAATTCATGCGAACTGACTGGGCGTGAGCTGCTGAGCTTTTCGGGTAAGTGCGATGCAGAAAATACAGAGCTGGAAAGAAAGATAGGAATGGAAGAACGAAGAAAAGAATAACGACAACCGCGAATATGGGAACGAGAACGGATTCGCCTTAGGAAATAAACGAACGTTGAAAGTATGATCCGACGACGATGCTGTATTCTCAACGAATGTTAGCTTGCATATGTATGCGTGCATATATCACGAGTAAGTCACTGACTCGCGTTTCGAGGGCTACTCTTGGGTTGAATGTGGCGAGATACTGGCTCGCCACCAAGCCCCGCTAGATCAAGCATGCAATGCAAAAATACGGTTGAAGAAATGCAGCAGCGCAACGAAGGAGCAAACAAATACTCAAACAAGCCCCTTGTACGAGTATGATGTGAATGAAGAGATGTATGATGCCCGGTGCAGATGCGACCAATTCATGCATATGGACACAGACTATATTTCGCATATCTGCTTTGACTCTGTTGCCACTGGCATGAAATAGAACAGTGCAAATGGAATACAGTGGACATGGCTTGAGCGTGAAATGTGCGGTTTATCAAAAAGTATGAAAACAGGAAACCAGGAAAGGGTTTGTTCAGTTGGTCGAGCAATGAAGTTACCGTAGACCGCAAATCCAAGTACGTTTTCTAACTGTATATATGGGTGAGTACTGGAATGCAGGGATATTATGGACGTCGGAACATGACCGAGGGCGGTTTTAGGAATGCTATATCTATGCATGCATGCATACCTAAGCAAATATTTTTGCATCTGTCCGTTACACGGATGAGGAAACATATAAAGTACCCGCCAAACCTAATAGATTCAGTCGTGCGAGTTACAGAGACATCAGGATAATCCCTTAGAGGATCGGTATTCGCTGGGATTCTGTACAGTTTATCTAAGTCGAGAATGTTGCATAGGTATGAACTGATAGTTTTGTTGGTGGCGTACACGTTCGTGTTCTGGGTGGTATGCTCTGAACTAAGCCTCAATGCACTCACAGAAGCGAACTCTGGTGAGATAATCGGCAAGACAGACGATACGATACCATCAGAAAATTTATACCCATAGACCATAAATATGTCTATACGTAAGATATATGTATACCTGGGTACACAATTTTATCCCCGTATTCTAGTCGGCCGACTTCTAGAAATGTCGATAGGCGTTTGTTCGCCGAATTACCGGTGAGCTTCGGTAAATAGAGTGAGATTCTCGGAGGTCTATTGAATTTGATGGGATAGGGGGGAAAAGAGAAACGAAAAGCATCGTGGAAAATAAGGAAGAATGTTCTGGCATAGTTGAAGTTCACGTACTAATTTGGTAATATTACAATTATTAATGGCAGAAATTATATTAACACTTTTAGCGGTTATCGTTACGTCAATTTTACAATCTCATATATCAGATTGAAGCTTTTTATTGTGCTGACGATGAAATAGGCAAGCGTGAATTCTTGTTGTTAATGGATTTCCAAGTTCGACGTATATTGTAAATTTAAATCCCGATTAGACAGCCCGACGATTTACAATCGGAGTTAGCAGAGCTTTCGAACACGGCTAGGGCTTTTATAAACGTTTCCTGTCGTCAATTAAACATGAAACTGGGCCGGTCGAAACTTCGGTTAATACAGACATACGAGTTCACGCGACCAAACACAAACAACTACTGATTATTGCAAATTTTGGTATATAGAATAATGACTGTCATTCGATGGGATTATTGTTGCGGTCATTTGGAATACCGAATATATATCTGATTCGACCTTCTGTAAGTACTGACCATAATAACTCTACTTGCAGTTGATCCTTCCATAGAATAGTTTGCTAGCATCGCACTACCATAGGTTACCAATTTTCCCGTCGAGCAAAGAGGAAACAATTTTTTTTTATTTAAGCTGGTACCAACATATTCGATGCGTATGACACGTTTTGCTATAATTATATAGGGAGCGCATTATTTCAATACAATGATCACAGAAACGGTGATCGAAATTCATATAAATACCAGAATAATCAGAGGTATAGAAGGATTGATTCGTTTTACCAGTATTTACGATTATTATAATTATTGTTTTTATCATTGTAAATTCGATCGTTAGTTTGGATAAATTGGTAGTTAATTCAGTATTTGCCGAATTGAGAACACTTGAGATAAATGTGCACCATTGTTTTCCAAAATGGTAGTAAACGCAGTTAAACCTCGTGAAATCAGTTAATCGGTTTTTTCCCAGTTTCCGGGATATCGTCGATATTTCATGATAAATAAAAGCGACCTATGTACCTTTCATTCGTATCCTCCATTTTGAATACAGATCAACCCAGAAGCTGTACAAATATTTGACCTTTCACGTTCGAATGTTTGAATTAGAGTCAAGTTCAAAAATCATTCAACTAGAATGACATACATGCACGCATACAGTTAGCATTCACTTATCGGTGTAAGAGCACACGTGTGTAAATATTTCCATATCCAACATCCACGATTTCCACTCATTTGCACTGTTGATTGATTTATTTCTCCAATATGGCGATATTTTTGATGTCTCTAATATACTCTAACGTTTGAAGCGCACATGCATGTAAAACAAATTTTCGAATTCCGTAGTACACGATTGCTGACCCGGAAAGTTCTAACATGGAGAGCTGACTGTATGGATAACCCATGGTGCGATCAAATTATTGGAACTACCGCCGTGGTGCAAACCCTCTGTCACTCTTCCTTATATTGGATAAACGCGCATGTGGATTCGACGCTGAACAGAACGACGATTTTTCTCTATCTCTCGCCAACAACACCCCCGTCATATTATTGCTTTTTTTCCATCTCTCTCACACGACCTTTCTTCCTCTCCATCTCTCTGCTTCGTTTGCTTTCATTTGATGCTTTTTCCTATTGGTTCATTTTTCACGCTGTGTTTCGTTATTCGTTACCCGCCTCATATTGTCATTTTTTCTCTATTCCGAAAGTGTTTGCATGTGCCAATTCTACTGACTAATTTGTTTGCGAACGAATAAACACTTCCTTTTGGATGCTTCAAGCGTATATAATTTAATTCCCAGAGGACGAATTGAACTTCCATCTTAATATAATTGGTAATGGGGGGAAAGTTCTACAAACAGAAGGAGAGACAAATCCCGAAGAGATACGAATGTTTTTCTCATCGTGTAACTTTACAGCTTGAAAGGTTGTAAGGTGCGTAGCTTCGTACTAAAATTCTGTCGAGGCAACCTCCGGTTTTCTCGGGGCTTTTTTTTTCATACCACCTCGTTGCTCAGTTGCGTTACGTCGGTCGTTAAATTCCCATTCTATTTCGTTCTCTTTCTCCTTTTCCGTATAACCCTGGAGTACAAGACACCACGACACGAATCTTGAACAGTATCTAACTATATAGGTGTATGTAACGGTAACGACGAAAAGTTGTTGAATGCAGGTCGACTGTTTGTTATTCTTTTCGAAAAGAAGACCATCCCCTGGTCTATCGGTACTTCCTTCGTACGTACAATCGCATTACTTGTATATTTCTCCGGTAAAGTAGCAAACTTTCTTTAATCCCTGAGAGTCGAATACATACATTTTGTTCTCGAAAGAAAAACATAAGCGGACAACTGTAAGCGGAAGAGTCAGGTATAGATATATATATAAAACGAACAAATGGAAATGGGAAGAATAAGCACATTTCCTCGGAAAAAAGTTGTTTCAAAACGATGAAAAGAGTCTCCTTGATCTTTATTGCTTCCTGTATCTTAAGTGGAAAATAAGCATTTGATTTTTATGTAACAACTGCTCTATAGCGAATATTCTTTCGGAATTTTACAAGAAGTCTCTTCATAAAACGGACATTCGAGAGGGATCACGATAAAAATAAAAAGTCCATATGTCTTGAGCCTAAGCAAAATGTGTCTTCAAGTGTGCACATTTGTGTAGTATTATTAAAATCAAACAATTATAATAATACAAAAAAATACTGAACAGTTCGCCTTTAATTCGTAATTCAAAACTATTCACTGCCTTTGGCAAAAAAGCAAAGACCATGTCCGAATTCTGGACCGTATTTTGAAATGTTGTCTTCCGGATTCTTTTGTTTGTTTTTCCTTCCATTTCTGTTTTGCTTGTTGCTACGTCAACGACAATTAATTGAGGGTTACTCTCAATACAATTCAATCCACGTACAAAATGTAATCAATTTGCATGGGAAGGTCCACTGAGGATGGACATGGACGTCGGTGGTCAACGAATTGCGACTAATTTGTCGTCAGAACGTAGCATACACGTTTCACAAGATCAATTCGCGGTAAAGACTATTTAGTGTTGGCTTGAGTACTCGAAGCATCGTGTCGTCAACTCCCAATCGTCGGGTAGTCAGAGTGCCAATAATTACCAAATTCAATATAATATCAAATAGTTACCATATACACTACAAACAGCAATATATGCAATATATCGAACATATCGGTATAAAGCAAGTATAATATATTTCACGTTCATCTAACGTGAAAATCAAAGGTAGAAGTGGCCTTTCGCAAAATCATTGTGTATAATACATTACCCTTCTCGAAGTGAATGTAAATCACAGGTAGTTGAATAAATAATATATATGCACTGTTCGACGAAACTTAAAATCTATAGTACTATATATACTATAGAACAGTATACCCCTGATGCACTTTCACACCACTTTCTCAAAACACATTTTCGTAACTGTGTAAAATCCACGACTTGCATCAACGCTCAAGTTTTGCCGATGAGTGTCGATCATAAATCAGCACAAATATCACACACTCGATTCTCGCTCCATGATAATCGCTTCACATATCGGTAAATTTTCATTATTATTAATTCGCACGTCTTTTCAATCAAGAATTATGATTATACATACATCCGATAAACGAAATCCCGATTCCATGGAAAATTGCATAAGTTGTTAAAAATCACTGATAATCATTCATTTATCGATTTCACCTGCAATCAACATTTTTCGTAATGTTATTATCATATTTTCATATATAAATATACATATACAAACGCAACTTTGGAGACTCGACGATGATAAACGAGTTTCGTGGCTTGGTAAATTGTACCTGTTTGATAGAGACCGAGCTGACGAATATTCGAAGAAGAAAAAATCACGAGATAATGAGAAACTATGATCAGTAGAAAATCCAGACGGCTAGTCCAGCGGTCGTTGTAGCGCGCGGCGAGCCACTGACTGCTTCGTCTATCCCACGCCTTTCCCCTTGCTGCACCCCCGGCTTTGCCACCCCTCTCCCCCACAACCCTACGTTTCAACCCTCCCCCCTCCCCAGAAGCAGCAGAAGCAATGGTGGTAGCAACCCCCGTAGTATCCTCGTCGTACCGTCGGCGCAAACGCCGCAATGCTTTCTCCCTCACTTCGCTTTTCTCTGCCTCGCTCTGTGCGCAAGGGTGGAAATAGATAGAGCAAAAAGGAGCGAGAGAGATAGCAAGGGAAAACACCGCACACTTGTACACCATCCGAAGGCTCGACCGAGCCTTCCCTGTATTTCCCAAAACCGCTTTCCACGCGTAGCAACCCTGTAATTGTTTCATGTGCGCCCTCTTCACCACCTTCGTCGTCGTTAGCATCAAATGCGTCTGCTCGACTTCCAACTAGCGAGAAAATCACGCACCACCGACTTTCTCTGTCGCTTCTCTCGAACTTATCCGTTTCCTAAGCGCACGATAGTACGAATATTCAATCCTCTTCGGAATGGATATACCAAAGAGGAGCATTTCAGGTTCCCTGCACTTCATTTCCGTCTTGTCGATAAGCATCAGAACGGAAATCGGGTTATGAACGAGCTTCGGTGCAATCAATTTATATCGTCAAAGAAATTCTTAATGAATAGCGAAAGTAGCACAAAAGTCGAACAATAGAGCGGCAATTTGAACTTTTTTTT
>JABMBT010023059.1:0-14526 GCA_018906895.1 Odontocolon sp. PSUC_FEM 10030002
CACGGATTTTTTTTTTTTTTTTTTTTCGGGGAAACACTAACAACGGTTACACGAATAAATATAAGACGTACGACGTACTTTATCGCGTAATATATATCCGCAGCCGTCCGTCTCGGTGGGACTCCCCGTGGCGGCGTGGCGGTGTGTCGGCGGGAGAGTTTGACGGTTCGTTGACGGTTCGAGACTCGAGAGAGACTGCCGGCCGCCGCGTGGTGGCTCGAAAGCTCCGCTTCTTCGAATACGCTTGCGCGCTTTTCCTCCCCTCAGCGCGCGCCAGTTCTCCATTTGTCGACCGGCGCCACGACATCTCTCCTACCGCCCTTTGCTTCTACTTTACTGCTTTACTCTCTTCATCGTCTGTCCCACTCCATTTTATACAGGACCCTTTGATTCTCTCGACACACGGAAACAAAATTAATACGATTGAATCTTGCAACAAAGCCATCCTCACCGTCTACCGCGATATCAATTTACCAACGGAGTCCATTCGCCAATCGTCATTCGTCGTCGAGGATGTTCTAGGAAGGAAGATGCACAAATTTTCAGATCGATTCGGCGGCCCCGCCGCCGCCGCTGCCGTTGTCGCCGCCACCGCTCGCTCTCCGAAAGTCGCAGGAGCTGCGAATTATATCCGCCAGTTCGTCGAAGTTGAAAATCAGAATGAGAGGAGAGTCAATGGAGAAACGAACGCAACATCGAGAGATACATTTTCTCTTATTCTCGATGCTGATTCGAGAAATGAGAGTTTCCTCGTGCGTGTACTCTCTTCTTCATTTTTTTCTTTTCCGCATGTTTCCTCCTCATCCTCATGTTTCGCTTTGTATCAAAAATGGTTCATAGATTTTTGGATATTCTTTGACATGTGAAGAATGTCTAGAAATTATTTCAGATCATTAAATCGATTCGTTGCACAAAACTATATAAAATGTAATGTATTTTTGTGCAAAGTAAATCAATAATATTTTGTTTACGATGGTTCTTTAAATTAATCAACTTTTCGCGCGGCCATGACTCGGATGGGTGTCACCTTAGCTGTGCACAGTCTAGAGCATCATCGAGCCACTGAGCAGGAGGCCATTTTTCCGAGAAGGTGCGTTCCAACTCGAGTTTACTCGTAGGTGCTCGTAGGAATGCCTTAGCCCTCCTGCCAAAGCAATACACTTGGGGATAAATCGGCTCCGGCCGCAAAAAGGGTGGTTTTTGGAGTGGGGCGATGGGGTATGCAAAAAGAGCCTTCCCATTTTTGCACCACGCGTGATGCAACAACAAAAGAAATATTAAGATTTTTTTTCGACGACAAAAACCGTATTTGCATGTCGTGCTAAATTTGATTGATTTTTAGGTACTCAAAAATTGAGACAATTGCCCATTGAGGAAGTCCTTGCGCGGCGCCAGGGAGGGGATGGACTACTATGGACTAAGCGGTATGCGCGGAGCGAGTTAGGCAGTGAGAGAGTGAGAGGTCGCTAGTCGTACGCATTGAAACTCAACATTTCACTCGCATAAATTAATGATATCTTCTCGAAATAGGTGTTGACCTCCCTTTTTCGTATGAGTTACCGAATCGTGACAGACTTCTGAATGTTTGCGTCACTTATTTCGCGTTCATCTAATCGTGAAATATCGATAACATTCATCAAAATCGACATTTTTCATATAACCTATATACGAAAGCATAAAATCCTAGATTTTTGTCAGCCAGTTACTAATTCAACTCATTGACCTGCGCTCAAATTTTGCAAACACAACAATCTAAGCTGAAACTATAATATATATCAATCTCAAGATTTTATCTAATCGTCCCCCTCGCGCAAAGACTACCTTAAGACGTCTGGCCACCCTGGAATATTTTTATTTTTTTTTTATTTTTGTTTTAATAAACCCTGAACTATAACGAACATTTTAAGACCTGTTGCGTATCGAAACACTCAAAATTGGCCAAGTTACAGGCATTTTTCAAGGGGGCTTCACGCAAAACAATAATGAAAGCGTCAACTCCGTCATCTGGTCAATGGCTCCAAAAACGAATTCCAGCGGTGCAAATATCGTCGAAATTGCCACGTCCATTGCTACCAGTACTTTCAACGATGGGTATAAGAGTATTCTTCTGATGATGAATGTGTTAAACCTAACGATCAGAGATCGCAGCTACAGTTTCTGCACTACAGCAGACGATAAGCGCTGCGCTACAGCGAACAGTCCCGCCCAAAATGATTCTAAGGAAGCAAGAACAGCACGAAGGGATAGTCAAAAAAAGGGCCCAAAACTCTCAATCAGCTGCCGAAGGAGTCGTCTAGGGCCCAGGGATCGCTGATTGAAGGCAAGACTCGCCAAAATCACGCCGTCAGCTGAATAACTGCACAGTTACTTTCTCTTGCGATTATCTCGAAACTACATTTTTTGACCTGGTACCATCGAGATCTCGGAAAATATCCGTCCGATTGCTTTCAAATTTTTACTGAATATTCTTAGATACATTATCTACAATGTCACGTAGGATTTTTTTTGATAACTTGATTAGTTTTTTTTATTAATATTTTTGCTTGAAAAATTTCGGTGAAAAATGAACATTTTTATTTTCGGCTCATCATAATTTTTCTAATGGTCGAAAAAAAGAAACGGCTACGCTACGTTGTAGTCATACTATTAGGAATGACCTGAATTTCTTTTTTTTCAGATGTACCATAACCGAGTACAAGGTGGGACAAGGGCCGCGCGTATCATGACTAAGAAACAAAAAAACGGTATGCGCTAAAATTGACGAGCGAGATTATCAAGTACCTTTTTCAAGGCACGTGACAACTATGCTAGCAATTACAAAATATAGAAATCTCATGAATTATACAGTAGTCGATGAATGGTAATTTGTTAATTATAACATAAAATTATTGATGTGAAAAATGTATCGGCAAAAGGTCGACACAGTGGGGTATCTTGGTACACCACAATTTTCCGACATATTAGCAGCTCGTTAATTCTGTTATTTCGTGAAGTACATGACCCAGACTGACAAATAAAATCTTACAACGTTATTCTTGAAACCCTTTATGATATTGTGTTAAAAAATAAAAATAGTCCGGCCCATAGTTTCGAATTTATTAATTAAAATAAAAAAAAATGCATTTTTCGGTTCACCAGGGTGGCCAGACGCCTTAAGGAGGATGGTCAGGGTCTTTCCGCGCGGGGAGGAGGCGGAATGGTCAAAAGAGTGCGAAAGAGAGGTTCGTGACGCGCGAGCGTCGGCGCACGTTGTTGTATTTCGTCCGGGCTATTTTATTTTTGAGTTTCCTGGACAACCATGCAGACGATCCGTCTTGGACTTCGTAAAGCTTCTTTTCGAAGATGCAAAGAATGATTCAAATCTATTATCATCGAATTCTTAACATTTTTATATACTTTCGAGCTGTGGATAAGAATTGCGCACATCTCTTGTTATGTTGCCCATGTATAAAAGTGTATATTCAAAAATTAATAACTGGACGATCATGCAGACGATTGACTTGAAATTTGGCATGAGGCCGCGGTTTTTATGGACGAATATCATGTGCAAATTTCAAGCTATTCTTATCATAATGCGTTAGCTGACCACCCTCCTTAAGGTGAAACGGTAAAACAACGAGTGCTAGAGAGATAGTGCATACTTTCAATCCGTAATTTCTCAGATTTCATCGCGATTTTGGAAAAACGGAAAACGTCATTCCCTCTGTCTTGTGAGAATCTTGGAAATGCCGCTTTTCTTTTGGCTAAAATCTCGTTAATTTCAGAGAAAATACGGATTGAAATTTTGGGATGGTGGGAGAAGGTAACATTTCACCTTAAGGTAATACTTTCTGCTGAATTGATAGATAGTCTGGCTTCCTGAAATGTAAACAGTTTTTAATTGAGAAAATCGGGATTGATACTTTCCGACTCAGTCGGTATGTTACATCACTAAGAACAGATGCAATACCGAACGAGCTTGTTTGCAATGTTCTCAAAGTCAATAAATCTTTCGGTAAAATACTTAGAGGATTTGATTCATATCGCGTATCAATTACTCAGAGAATCAGATTTGTTTTTTTCCTCTCAATGTGAAGTACGGATTGAACAACAAATACAATTGACAATGTCCTCCATTCTCGCGTTTATCACTTCACGTCAATAATGCATGGAGGACGGAGTCGCAGCAAGTCCGAAAGCAACACGTACAATTTTCGATCCAAGATTTTTTTGATATTTTTAGCAAAAACAAATTCTTGGGTCCTTGTTTGAGAACTAGCTAACATCCGGCTAAGCACCAAATGTTTGAGAACTAGATTTTCCACCGATTTTGCCTAGTATGGTATGATAAAGGAATGAGGTGTTGGACGGTGAAATAATGGCAGACGAATTCGGGAAAACAGAGCGTAAACTTTATTCACGGATGTAACGAAATAACTGTAACAACTTATACATGTAAAAACCCGAAATTGCGCTGAACTATTGTGCTGACTAAACTATCGCGGATAACCGAAGAGAACGTAAGCGATAGAGCTGAGCGCATTTGTAACTACGCTCGGTCCGTGTGTCTCGACCAAATTATACTAATCGCGATCGATTACCGAAACAGAGATTGAACCGCGTTACTGTAATGGTGGTCCACCATGTGTGTTGCCGCGTGAACACCGAGACGATTGTACCGAAATGTCGACGAATTAATCGTGAATAGTCTTTACGTTGCCCAAGAGGTGAGCCGTCGCGTGTAAAGCCATTACTTGTGCCGAACTTGTTGAGAACGAAAGCGCGCACGTCCGTTCGATCTGAGATCCATCGCAACGAGAGTGAGAACCAAGAAGAAGGCGGAAATGATCAAATAAGGCGCGAAATAACCGATTAGGCGTAGGTGCGAAGCGGCGATAATAAAGCAGTGACGGCACCTCCCGTGAGGTGCTGCCGCGAGCTGACGAGCCGCCGAATCGCGTCGATAGATCTAAATCAAAATTGGTCCATTCTTGGACAGTCCTATACATCTATTAGATGAATGGTAGAAAAACATCTGCTAGCCCTTCTTAAGGTACTTCGATCATCATGACAGACTGTAGACAAAAATCTGAAAATATTATATATTGTAGTCGAGGGGGTATATTTTGTTTCTGCCAAATCTCAGGATTCGTCAATAACCATTTGAAAGACATAATTAACTTTAAAAACACGATTTTATCATTTGCTCACCGGTACATTAACGTCACAGTAACATTAACTCGAGAATTTACAGACTTAGTGATTAGATGGAAGTAATATTAAAACTGCTACTTGTTCATTAGATTCTATGGCGTAGAATGATAACATAAAAACGATTGAGTAACGACTAAATTTCGTCGATTCATTGTATCAACGAGAGATACTTCGCAACTGTCTCTTTCTTGTTTGGGCGTGCGTAGCGCTCTCTATCCATTTAAGTGTATTCCGCACGCGCCGCACCGCCGAACCGTGCGTTTCGCCTATTCCCCGCTTAGCCTGGCGCTCGACGTATACTATGTTCTCCTTAGTGTCTTCTCTTTGGTACGTGTTTGAAAAACATCTCCTTTCATCTGCGTATGAATAACATCGATATACATATCACAAAGAAATACGTCATCCATAAAGCACGGAGTTGAAACGTCAAACTTTGACGGTGAGTTATTTGAAGACGAAAACGGAAACCTTTCTCCGGATTTTACCAGTAAATATAGGAAAAACATGTTAATAGATAGTAAAAGTTTCAAGAAAATCTCTTGACCCCAACAATTTTGATCAACAACCTTAAAATGACGTGAAGGGCCAACCATTGGCCCAGCTAGTGCGAGAGAGATATCAGTAACTTGCGATCAAAGCTTTCCCAGGAGCGTTTGATAATTTGAGCAAAGTAAATTCGAGCCTTTCATTATATTTTCATATCGCAATTTCAAACCGCAATAAGCACTTCAGAATGTGTACTCGAGGATGGGCGCGGAACTCCAATAATGATTAACTTTCGAGTCCTTGCAGCGTAACTCTGTTTACCGATAATGGCTGCTCAATTAAGCGCCTCTAGTTAATTAATAACATCACTGGTACCAACAACTCGGTAGCATCAGGAAGGCAGCGCAATAGACTCAGTAGTCTGAAGAGGATCTTAGGATGATTATGTATAAAGTCCCCGCATATAGGGTGCAAGCCTGATTAATATAGAGTTTCTGCTAAATTCAAGAGATACAAGTAATTTCTACAGAGATACGAATTTAGCATCTCCAGCAACAATTACATTGATTGCTGTATTTTAGTGTTTACATTAATTTTCACAAGCACTGCAGAACTTTATGCAAAACCGAACAATTTTTCTGTTTTCATCCATGTACTTCTCGCGGAATCACCGAAGGGTTAATAGTTGGAAATCATCTCTGTTTCATGTATCTCGTAACGAGATTCTTACTAGAATATTCAAGCGATTTCTCAGATCGAACTCTTGACAACTCCGGAACACTATCCACTATTGACTCATATCTATTGAGTGAGGACAATGCGCCCCGCGATGTTTCATGAAATTTTTATATTCACAAATCACGTGGAGTTACACCATCACTACGAGCAATTATAGCAAGTGCGCTTGCAGAGGGGATGTTCAAACACTCGATACGAGAAACATATCGAGCGTACCGTATACAGAGTGTCAAATTAGTTAGTTACGTAGTTCGCCACAAAATCTATGGATTTCGTTCGTAAATCCCATCTCCGTTGTTGGGATGGGGTTCTGGTGAGTTGGCCTCGTTCGGTTGGGATACATCGGGCGTGAATCGTGCACGAACATTCGACGTAACACGGGTTTAATTGGTGCGTTACGAAGGCAACTATCCCGCTATACATGGATCACAGAGCCATCGGAATACTGCCATCAAAGCAGCGAGGTATTCCTCACGTGTACGTCGATCCACCATTCGAGTCCTCCGTAAGTGAACACGAGGGCTATTTCCCTGTACAGTGTACTCGTTATAGAGAATTCTGTGTTCGACGTACTCACTTCCCTACAATTGTCTCCAATGATCAGAGTCTACTTTTAATAGATTGTGAATATAGCAGCGCAGACACAACAGACTAGTTCGGATTTAGTTTGTAGGACGCTTCCGAAAAAAAGCATATAGATATATATATATTAGTGGACGGAAATATTATTGTTAATTATTGATAAAACTATTGGACGTCAACAGTTTTGAATTATATTTTTATCCATTTGTAGACTTTTTCTACAAGGTGTTTTTCTATTATACACCTGTAGAAATGAAAAGCGCAATGATTTATTGGTTCGAAATGTCATTCATGCCTATTAGGATACGTACGATCCAGCCTATAAATCAGTAAAAGGAAAGTAACGGAGCAGTACACTGTGGATGAAGGTCACGGAAATCGGAAACTTCTATGCTTTCAAAAGCTTGATGGAACATTCCAATTTGCTTTGCAACGAAGCTCTAGTCATCAGTGATATTAGATCTAGTTTCGACCAAGGCTGTTGCTGAGGCTATCGCTAAACTTTTCATCGTTCATCTTACATTCTCGTAAACGCAAGAACGAATCACAGCGTTTGATCGCATATCAAAGATTAAGGTTGTTCATCAACACCGGCGGGTGAAGTGAGGCAAGCGGCGGAAAACGGATAGAGATAATCTGCAGCAGACAGGGCCCGTGCGAGAGAGAACTTGACCGCGAGACATGAGCATGAGCGAGACACATGCCGCAATATTTTTTTCTCTCAAGTTGCTTACATAAAAAGCTTATAACTGCAGTTTTTTTCTATATGAATCTATTCCTAGTGAGTATATCTTTGATGTGCAGAAGTTCTAATAAAAACTATTCGCGTTAAATATGAGTTAGAGCTCTTTTCCGTTAACTCTCACTTGAAACCATAAAAAATGTCAATCTTTGACAATCAATATCTCGAAAACGAGTATTAAAATCCTGCTTCAATTTTCGCTAAAGGATGCAGTTAATGATAACGTGTGTTCTGTACAAATTTTAACACAATCTCTTCGATTCTAGTATTTTAACGACCAATTTTAAACAGAAATTTTCGGTGAAAATTGCTACATTGTATTGGCGTGGGCCGGTTCTTTCGAATTTTTTGATAAAACTTCATAACTCAGCACCCATTGCTAAAAAACTAGACCGGTAATAATTATGAAAAGAAATTGTAAAACATTCAGCATATTTTCATCTACAAACTAGCTCAGTTTCAATGCAATCGAACAGAAATCAGTTTTGGGTCAAATATCCTTAAGGAGGTTTCGCCACGGTAGCATACAATCAAGTGGAGGGGGTAGGCACGTCGGTGCGAGGTGAGAACGGAGCAAGTGAGATGCAAGCGCGAGTAAACAAAGACGCAATGCTAAAAGTTTGCTTTAACTCTAGTTATTCAGCATTTAGTTCGGTAAAAGTTTTTTTCAAATATTAATTCGATTCCGCTGATTCCAATAAACATATGGAACTTTAAAAATCTCTTCCACCCAATCGTTAAGTATGTAAATATTTGATTGGAAGTTACGATAACGTAGCTTTCCTACACTGAGAGAAAAAATTAATTTTGGCAACAAATTATTTGATAGCTCTAAGAAAAAGAATAAATTTACTAAGGACAAAATATTACTTCCTCGAATGTAAGAAATGTACTGCCAAGCCAATATATTACTTTTTGAAGAACACATTTTTTATACTGAATACTAAACTTCTTTATATAACACCTTTATTTAATTGAATAAAGAATAAGCACTCTTGCTTTTTATTCAGACACCAACTACTTAAATTTATGAAAAAAGTTATTGTGCATAAAAAATAGTTATTTTATAAGAAGAAAAGACTTGCATGTAGCGGCGATCAAATCAACACAATCTTGGGACAGTAAATATCCATTTGTTGGAAGAATACAGATTATCAAGACAATAATATCATACCTAATTCAATTATTTTACACATACTTTAACAATTATGCCAATGTTGAATTCAAGATATCCTTAGGTTAAAAATGTTCAAGCTAGGATTTTCTTGACTCAAGTAAATCTATCTTGTGAAAAGTAATTTTTTCTCTCAGTGTACTTAGTAATTCCGCACGCTGTCTATCGGTATTGGCAAATTCCTACAATTTTTTCTATACTTCGTAAACAATCGCACCTCTTCTCCATAAAAAAGTGCAGCAACGCGAGGGTAAACGACCGAAAACACAGCAAACCGCACTCGATACCCAAATAGTAGCTTATTTTCCTTCCTCATCAACGGTCTCACAGATCCTCAGATATTTCGATCGCTTCCCACAAATTTTTCAACAAAACTCGTGTAGACTATATCTTCGTCGACGAAATCGCCAAAATCCCATCGAGGCAGAGCAGATATAGCGACAAACGAACAGCGGGTTGCACCGCTGGCGTTATTAAGTTTTGATCCTGCGACAGGACCCAGCTCCATTGTTCTACGCAAATCTGACGTACGAGGACGCGATCATCGATCGGCTTGAAACTGGTGGGCGCCTTTCTTTGATCGACAGGTAATGACAGTTTAAACCGTTCCCTCTGATGCACGTAGAGAACGTACTGTCGGATCGTTGCGAATCTCGTGACTGTCGTGGAACGCCAATAATTTCACCGGCCTACGAACGTTGCGTAATCCCTTTCGCATACAGTTATAAGCTCCGTGTATGCCAGGCGTTCTACGTTGCTCTCGATCTCTACGCTCGAAGCTGCCTCCACCCTCCCCCAACTCCCAAACCCTTTTACTGTACGCACGCGGCTCTGCGGAGAGCGTAATGCATTTGATCCACGCTAAAACGCATTCGGATGCACCGCGAGCACAGCTCACTGTACACGACCGTACGATCCCCCGCCGTTCATGCGCTTACGGAAAATAAAACCGACGAGCTAGCTCTCTCATTCCAAATCTGTGTATTCCCCCTTTCTCAAAAACTTGGATATTCCGCGTAGTTCTGCGAACGCTAAAAAATTCCCGCAGGTTTTTATCAGAAAAATTGAGGGATGGCGGTAGACTACAAAATTAAAAAATAAAAGGTATTCCATTGAATAGTCGAAATAAGTTTAGCTGAATTTTATTTAACTAGGCAAATTTTCCGCTGAGTACGAATAACAAAGTTTTTTTCAAAATTTGAACGGATCTGTGTTAAAAAAACAAAAAATTAAAATTTCAAGAATCAAACGATATTCGATTTTTGAGATACCCCGAGACCGCGAACCGGCCAATCAATGGGACGAATCAAAAGCACAACAAAAATATCATATTTCGATAATTTCGTTATAATATCGTGACATCAATTTATCAGAAGGGATTCATTATATCTGTTTTTCAAAATTGTATGTCTATTGATGTATAACGATGCAATCAATGGAATATTATAAAAATATGAATAAGTACGCTGAGCACATTTCTATATAACGACCCTCGTGTTTAATTGGATATATTCTGCGTAATTCCATGTATACAAAAAACTGTGATAGAATTTCGCAAATGATTAAAATTACAAAAAATAAACAACGGATTAGAGATTCGATATCCAATTTTTTTTTGTGCAAATGTTATACTTAGTATGTCGAGGCAAATAATCCAATCCTATAAAAACGAAACGATCCTGTACGTCGACCACATGTGCACAATTCATTCATCCAACCCTTACTCGACGTGATCGAGGGATCGATTCTCACTGACGAGCGTCAGCGCTTAATACAAATTGCACGTGAAAACCAGAAGCGATGAGATGAACGAAAAAGGGATGGAGAACAGTGTAAGAGGGATAGAGAAAACGTCGTATAGGACGGGTTTTGATAAATGACGCGCGGGAGTTTATTTCGCGAGGGTGTGAGTCTGCACGATGTAATCAAGCGTTGTATTATATAACAGGGTGAGTTACGGATTATAGGGGATGAGTCGAGGTACTCATAGCCGTTTCGATTATTTCTCTGCCTTTACGTCAGTCTCGGAATAGAAAAATATACAAACTTTCATTTAACTTTTTTCGACTTTGATAGTTTGATGCATTTCTATGCAAATCTTACAAAACGCACTTTCTAATCTATACTTCAAGCGGAGAGATTAAGCACAAAAATTGCAACTCCATGTTATTTATTTTTGTACTTAAAAAATTTGAACGACTTTCATGCAGTGAATTCATTAAATTTGATAGTCAAAAATGACATTTCAGAAAAAGTTGGGACACCCAAAAGAGTCCACTTGCAAATCCCTGTCGAGAAACTCGATACTCGGAGTGAGATTAGGCGATTCGAGAGAAGTTAATCTTAATAAACGAGGGCAATCAACGGAGCGAGGTCTAGAAAATGACGGTGATGGGGTGGAAATGCACGCGCGGAGGTGGTCACCGCAAATGTTCGGACCATGCAAATGCGCGTCCCGAAATGTTCGTCTCGGTCTACATATACATGTATGTATATAACGTACGGTTGTACAATACCCCGACACTCGGTTTCTCTCTATACCGGGGACTCTGGCATCCCCAAGAATTTGCATACTACTCACTCGATTCGAGGCCTTTTGTCCGACCGGGAATGTCCATCAACTTTTTGTTCACGAGTCCAAAGCGCGTCCAGCCTCCGAGTAAATAGCCGAGTGAGCAAGGTACAGAGAGGGGAAGATGGAACGAGTCAAATGACCAGCGGGGCTTAAGGGTCGTCGTGTAGCAGTAGCAAAGTGAGCGCGGGGGATAGACCGGCCTTTTATTTGCTGATTGCGTTCGGATTGTTTCGTGATTTAGCATAAATGTTTGATTAGATTACGAGGACGCAATTCCCATCCCTCGGGCTGTTCGAACTATTCGCTGGTACTCACTGTGTCGCTCTGTTTGTTCAAAGTATCGACGAAAACGAGGGACGAAACGAACCGGCACTATCGTAATTATTTAACGAGCAAACTTTGCCTGTTTACCGCCCTTGCACAACGTGATTTTAGTTAGTGGGCAACTCTGCCGCATGAATTTGAAAATTGCAACACATTTCCTACAAAACTAATAACAAGTCATTCTTATAATCAAGTGTTTTTGCTATTGATACATTCATTTTCTGGAATTCTACTTCCAGAAATTTTTGAAAAAGTTGAACCATCAAATACAAATATTTCAATTGTTACAAGAATTCACAATACATTCGATTATTATCAGAATGACCAGACCTGGTAATATGATTGGGGTAAAGGACCAGGCAAATAAACATTGACATCCGATCGGTCAAGATGAGACAAGACAGTTACTCGAGTTTCCTAGTCGTCGAGCCACCATAGGACCAAGGGGAGTTGCAGAACCACATAAACAGGTCTGCTACCCAAAGCAACACTGGCTAGAGTGAGTGGATTCGGTTAGAGCCTCAGGGTCGTCGGATTGGGTCATCAGTTTAGACAATAGGACCTGCTTGTGCGTTTAAGGTAATCCCTAGTGAATGGTGTAAGGTCCCTCTCGGCTTGTGTTGCCACTGTTTCTGCCGTTTGGTCCTGCTGGTCCTGGGTACTTAATACATTGTCCAAGACCCGGGGATGCTAGACCTTAACAATCTCATCGCACGCCATACACCGTTAGAGGCTCCTCAAGAGCTTACAGTTTCAAGATGGTCTCGCATTAACACCTATTTAACTTGTTCCTGCTGATGGACGAAGGTCGTTCAGGATCCTCCGTTTGCTCTGCAGTTCACAGCTTTGTCTTAGACTGTAGAATCTATCCTGCAGTCTACGATGCTGGTTCGCTGGAGAATTCTAGTTTCGCCAAGTAGGCTGGAGTCTCCAGAATTTCGGCTATTTCCTTTTGTCTCCCAGCCTACACTCGATATGGCCACTACGATTGCCATTGCTTTCATTTTCCCCCACATAATTCTGTTATTGTTTAGTTAATGGAGAGCTTTTAGCTTTGATTGTATAATAGAGAATTCCAGTATGATGATTTCCGCTCAATTCAAAACGTCATCATTTTCAATGGCATCGAGATGAGAACTTGCACAAGATGTTACATATAGAAATAGAACCAGAATAACTCTCCTGGAGGCGCCGGTACGACTATATACAGTGCTATATAAGATATTGCGAAGTGATTCGATACGCCTGCTGAGAACATTTACAAACAGAAGACGACGAACTATAAGCCAGTCTTGACCGATCTCCTCCAACGATACAGTAAATCAGCATCGTCTTCGGCAATTACGATGCTGTCCAGTGTCCAGTCAAGCGACGACGAAGGGGTCCAGACCCGTGCCACCACGGATACTGTCCATCCACAGGAGAGACAGAGCTAAGGAGTAGGAGGAAAGCAGAAACGTATCGAAGCCGTCGCGCGGTCCGCACGGTGTGTCCCTCGGGTGCGATAAGGTAAGGACAAATGACTGAAGCAGCAAGAGCAACGATACCCTCGATATTCGGATCTTCGAGTCTGTCCGACAGAAAAATACTGTCCGGGAAATCAGCCCTCTAAGTAAATTCGTATCAATCCCTGGAGACACGCGCCGCGGGGTGATCCGTCATACGAGATTACCGAGGTAAATAAAGTGCGTTCTGACTGTGAAACCGGACCAAAAGGAACGAGACATCCGCCACAAAAACACGAGAGAGAAAGCCTGAGATTCAAACGGTGAAAAGAACGAAAAAAAAGACAACAAGAGAGCGAGAAGGAAAAATAGAGAAAACATAGAAATATTACAGAAAATAGATGAATCGAATTTCCTTCATGTATAACGAAATTACCCTACAATCGTCTCGCGTCGATTCGTCAACCTCTCGATCATTCACGCTCTTCTAACTCGAGTTCTTAGTCGTATTTTCCCACACACTATTGAACTTTCATCACGATGGGTCGTTCGAGTATCGGGACAGTCTTCCCTAATACCAATTGACCATTTTCCACATCGTCCGTTGCATTTTTTATACGCCGATAAGTTGTGTGGAAAGTCAGCGAGGAAAAGAAAAAAAAATTGCAATTCTCGTAGATGGAGCGATTTTTTTTCGTTTCGTACAGTCGTCGACGTACCAATTTCACGGGAAAAGTTCGCGCCGATTATGGGAGTGGATACAGAGACAGCAGATGGAGGAATGGGGAGGGAAAAACTTTTTCCGCTCAGTCTGCTTGAAGGATTAGATAGATTACCGGCCCTATTATACCATTCGCCGGAAGAGTCGCTATGGAGGTCGCTATAGGGCGATTTCTTCTCGATGGACGAGTCCGATCGTCGACGATTCTGGTATCAAGCTCTCACCCTTACGGCACGTCGAGTGGATTGACCGAGCGAGGACGAGAGTTGACGACGAAACAGGAAATAGAAGAAAAGTTACCTCGTATCTCTTTGACAAAGCTTTATTGACCTTTCGACGACTCACGAAATCATTTTCTTAAACGCACGCCTTAAGGTGGTTCGCCTAGCATCATAATAATAGTAACTCCAATTTGTTGAATAACTTCTAAATGACCATTCTTAAAAATATTTCCTTTAACAATCATCATGATTGAGATCAACAAAGGTGGAAAATGCATAAATGTTTACATTTTTATACGACAGATTGTTTAAATAATATAATAAC
>JABMBT010023170.1:0-14497 GCA_018906895.1 Odontocolon sp. PSUC_FEM 10030002
GAATATAGTAGCGAAATAAAAAAAAAAAAAGAAAAAAAAGAAACGAAGGCGGGCGCGCGCGTTTTGCTGTCTGTCGACTGCGTGGCCGCGCGGAAAGGCTCGGCTGGCTGTCGATCAGCGAAAGACCAGTACAGAGCCAACACAACCATCGACAGTGCAAAGCAGAACGGCTCAGCATCGACGGCACTCTCCAGTACGAAGCCACGATCGGTTGTTTCACTCGCTCTCTTGACTCTTTCACTCTTCTCATGCGAGTTCGCCTTCGAGAGAAACAGCATATATCGGCTACCGCCCGTACCGCGGACGACTTTACGAGGCAATAAAATTAATGAAAACCCGCACTACTGTTTATGCCGGTGCTCCTTGTCTCTGCGATCCGTCCATATCCACATAGAGCCCGAATAAAGCGGAATCCGATGTCCGAGTGCGAGCCACGGGGTTACCCTAACCGGCAAATTAAAAAAAAAAAAAAAGAACAGGTGTAGGTACATAGATATATAAAAGGCGCAGACATTCACCGATAGATGAGATCGTATGTGCTGCTCACTATCTATGACACGTATTGAGCGTGTCGCGAATGCGGTACACCGTTAGAAAATAGATAGAAAGAAACTATATAGTGATGTATAAATACAAAAGAAAGAATAGGGCGCAGCAGCTAATTATCGTCGCGACTAATTGACGCTGCTTCTATATCACGGATGTACATATACGTATACGTACGCACGTTTTTCCATATATTTTCCTAGGTTCTGCCGGTGTAACTGCGCCGATGGCAAAAAGTGATTTACGCACGGCGACACCGACTAGAATCATTCGAGCTCTTGTATATATCGTACCGACACATATCTCGTATCTTCTTTTTAATAGGATATATATAGATATATATACACGCAATATGCTATATACTGATTTATCGAGCTAATAGGAATAATATCTCGCACTGAAGATCGAGGTGAACATGCTGTACAACCGAGAGTTTAATCAAAAGACCTTTCCCCGCAATTGTAAAAATAAATATAGGATAATCGCAGCGAAGAAATCAGACAAGAAATTGTCCGATATCTATACGAGCTTAGCATTTCCAAGTGAGAAAAGGAGCTTGGTAACTAAACAAGCAAACTTACAATAAAGCGAGAACTCTTTTGCTATATAAATATATACACTTGATAGTTATATAGAATCAATGTGCGCGTAACTCATAATATAGGGAATCATAATTAAACCAATCAGCGGTGCGATCAATCACATCCACTTGCGTCTCGTTGTCGGCGTCGTCGTCTCGGTCGACGTCGCAAAGCGTACCTATAAATATCAAATTATTGCACGTGCCCCGCAAGAGAGTAATAGATTCTGCGTAGATACAGATAGCAATTTCTATGTGTGGTGAGTTCACTGCAAATGTATTTGACTCCGGTCCGGGAGGCTGATCCTGCACGTACGTCACCGATATGACATGACAAGAACGATTTGGATTTCTGGATCGAATTTGCGAACTGCTCCAATGGTGCCGTTCTGTCGTTCCATCACGACATGTTCCACTAGAGTTATTCTAGATCTAGCATAGCATCTATATTTGAGAGTCGAATCGCGAGCGGTAGATTTTACTAGGTAATGAGAAGTGTCAGAGTCTTTGATTATGTATGTTCTGCAATAAATGGTTTTAGAATGGTTGCAAGACCTACATATTTTCAGATTGTTATTTATATGTATCCATAAATGAAAATGTGTTAGGCTCTCTTCGTCTCGATAAGAAAAGAGGACAAAATGCATTGCATTCGTCAAAGTTTTTTTTTATATTTAGAATATTAGACAATAAAGAGAGCTAGCGAGGGGAAAAGATTTTTTTTTTCTTTTTCACGATACAGGAAGTAAGACCCTGTGATTTTGAAAAATGAATACACGTTTACTATATTCATGAAATATCGCGGGAAAGCAACGAGTGAAGATCTCATCTCTCGTGATATCGAGGAATAGCAGTAATAATAGTCAGTGGCGAATACTCGCACGATCGATCGACCCACGCGCGACGAGCCCGCGATACCACCTACTCTTATTCTTAGTCCCATCAGTCACGAGACTCTACTCACGAGTTATCATCTGTAGAGTCGTACCCTTAGCTACATCTACGACTCTTTGATAGCTTTCGCGGCTACCACAACCGGATTCGCGCTATTAATGATTCCAGGATATTTCTATCGAACCTCTGAGAATTCAAGTTATCACATGACCAACATTCGAAATTGCTCAGAGATCGTTTATTTTTGTATGTTATTTATTAGTATCGTGTTCGTGTCATTCAGGTAATATGTTTCAATTAAATAAATTATACATTGGATTCAATTTAATTGCAATTAAATTAAAGCAATTTTGTTAAAATATGCAAGTAGAGATTAGACGTACTTTCTTCTCTCGATCTGTCAGTCTCTTTACTGCATCCCGTTTTTTCCTATGTAACTTTTTCTTTTTTTTTTTTTTTTTTTGGATCGCTTTGGGGGGAAATCTTGGGCCGGAAATATCGAGAACGACGACTTATGGCAATAATGAGAATAAGCTAATGGATTCTCCGACAGACGATGCAGAAGTTCGCCCTCGCTCCACCTCCGCGGAAGAACCCAGTCGTAAACGTCTCGTCTTATTCCAGGGACTTAAGCGTTCCGGCATCCTTGCGCAGATGGGTAGGGCCCAGGAGGCGAGTGAGTATGATCCAACTCGCGAGGCCGCTCCTTCTCGCGTGTGTTCATCTTCTTTCCGAGCATCAACATCTTCTGCATCATCATCTGCGTACTCTCACCTTATCTACGCGTTACACATTGCCATTTGACGCTGAGCAATGATAATGAGACGAAAAAAAAGTCGTGTGCCCACGCACGCGTGTGCCGAGCGTTCTCGTCTTCGAATTGGAAAGTTGACGGATGCGACAAAATAATGTAGGAATCCTTACTGTTGCAGATACATCAAAGTATGATGAGATGCGTTATGGTGAATGATACAAAAAATTGAATCTGATGAAAATGTCTAATGGATGGATAGAAATTAACGATGGATCTTGCATTTAAAATTTGCATAATTATAGAAATATCCTGCTTTCATCGCACTGGGAATATTAATATTAAGTACTTTGCAATATTTGCAATTAGAATAATTTCCATATGTCTCGATTCTTTCGGATTCAACTCGAACGCGTGATGATCGGTGATGAACATTGAGCAAGGATCGTTCATCTATCGTGGGAAGCGAACCCGAAACGAATCACTCTCTTCATTATTCTTCCTCCAATGTCTCATTACTCGGACTTCCGTGATGTCAATTACGTTTAACATTGCAAGTAAGCGGGTGTGCACGCGCGGTTTAACTCGCCCTTTTCGTTCCCACAGCATGACTCGTTCACTCTGGTATAACAATCATTATAATTATCGATAGGTGCATAACAGCGGCCTTTGCAACGCTCCACCTCTCTGTTCCTCGCAACGAGTCTGTATTATACCATTAGAATATCATACTCTGTATGTAAGATTGAGTATACGTGTTGATGTACTTACATCAAAACAGCTGAACGTATTATAGCAAAAGTGTACGTAATATGTAAGAGAGCGATAATTATGTACCGGATACTTACGAAATCGTTGGCGAAATTATAACGCGACATTACAAGGAGAAGTAAGAAGAAGAAAAAAAAAAAAAAAAGAGCTAACAACATTGTCGTTGCGAAAGGGAGTGAACGACGTTGAAGCACGCGTGACGATTATCTGGCTTGGAAAGTGTAGAAACATCAGGGCAAAGCAATGTATATCTATACTGTACGTAGAAAACTCGATAATCAATAACCAGCGCGAGGAGAATGGTGACAGACACCGGTGGTATCGATTAATCCATTCTTTTGACACGAGTATTTCACCAACCGTCCATTTGTCAAAGCCTTGTCGGTATATCTGTTGATACATTCTAGGTCAAAGATCAGAATTTAAATGAATCCTGTATCGGCAACCGAGATGATGATCGTTTAATTTCAAAATCTGTGGTATTATAATTCTCGTTTACAGAATTTACCGAGCATCGAGGCAGATTTGAGAAAATTCAACAGTTCCCGTTCAAGATTCGTTTCAGATATAACGATAATAACGTTGAAAGATATGTGCATTTTCTGTGGTGCACCACATCAAATACGTGACGAATGTTAATTAATGCCAGGGGATTTAATTAAATTTTCTTACCAGTACGACGCAATACCGTAGATCGGTAATCGAGTAGCTAACCTAAGTGAGCGAGAGCAGAAAAATGAAACGAACAGATCGACGACTGATGAGGGGAATGGGTCTATATGCTGCTCGGGTTTCTTATCGGGGTGTTATACTCGGTACCCAACCCGTCTCGAAGTCCAGTTGCAATCGATCCTGATGGTGATCGGCTGATGGGGAATTACGCTTGCTTTCAGACATGATCGACGGAAAGTTTCACGTCACGAATATGTAGACTGTGGACGTATGCATTTTATCTGTCGAACAGCGTGACAGGCTAAGCCGTAAATTATTGGAAACTTATTAAAATTAATTAACTTTTCACCCGTATGTAACGTGACTAAATTGAGCTCGACGGCGCCGGGATTCTGTGGTTCACGTTTGTCGCCTTGGCCAATATAGTCGGAGGCAAAAACGGGTCCGAATGCCAGGACAGAATTCTACATTACTCTTTGGGAGAGTACGAAAATTAAAAAAGAAAAAAATATGAGGACGGTTGGTCTCGGTGAGGATTTAACAGCCAGCATCGACGACTGTGGGAAACAGGAAAATCTCGGTGCGAAGATCGTGTACTCTGTACTATTTCCGTCGTCTCGATAAGATGGGACAAATTCCACATCGACTTATCTAAATAACAGGCTTATCCTCCTCGTCGAACCATACATTTTTATCAATATATCGAATATAATCGTGGTTTAAGTTAATTAAAAAAAATCGAGTGGTCGCAGAAAATATAAGATCAAGAAGCGAGATGATCGTCAATTTGTTATAATTAAGTCAAAATAGAACACCTCTTGGATCACTATGTTTGTAATAATCAGAGTTAGCAAATTACAAATATTCCCAGCGATGTCATATCATCGATATTGACGAAGGAAAATTAAAAGCTGAAAGATTCTGCGTTTAGTACAGTTTATAGTATAAGGGAACGAATTCAAGATATTAGAAGACTGAGAAAGATCGAACGTCTCGAACGAGACTCTCAGAGGCTGACCAAAGATAAATATCGACTCTTTTCACTCAAGACCGCGTTGCCGACGAAGAAGCAGAACCAGAAGAAGGAGAAACGCGAGACGAGACTAGGTGAGCCCAAGCCCACCTGCAATTATCCGGTCTAATGAGCAAACAGTCTGCTGTGCCGCGCTGTGGTATCTGCTGTTCTTCCCCTGCGTTCGCTTCTTTCCATCGCTATTTTATTCTCTGTTCTTCTTGCATCAGTGAAGCACGTCTCGTGGGTATTCGCGAGAAACACTCTCAGCCCTTTCGACTTTCAGCAGCAGAAGCAACGGTTAATGAAGATTATTAAATTAGTACCTCTCAGCGTACTATTTTTTTTTCTTCACGAAATCTAACTAACGTGACAGTGGCAAGGGGCGGTAAACCATTCAGGTCAGAGACATACCTGGAGAAAAAAATATACGTCGAAGAACAATTTACTCAAATAATTAAATAATAATAAATAACAATTTGTTTGAATAATTCAAAAACGATTACGAGTGCAAGAAATGTTGTAGAAGATATAATTCTCGGTTATTCTTTGCAGAAAAGAGAATAACCTCTCCAGCTATTGGGAACTCTAGCTGCGTCGTCTTAAAGGAATAATCGATAATCAATTTTTGAATATAATTATTGGAATCGTAATAGGAATGTAATCGAAATGATGGACCAAGGTCATCGATACCCTGGGAAATAAACGACGATCTTGCATTCGCCACTCATCAAACAGGATCAGGCAGTGGTAACGAATACAAGATGATCGTTGACAAATCCTGAATATTTTATTTTCTAATGAGAGTATCTCGCGTCATTACAACCCTGTCTTAATTCCATTTTATATTATCAATAAAATTTAAGCTCAAGGCCTAAGTGGCACGACTATGTATGTATGTTTACCAGTGTATGAGAATTTCTTGCGGTAATCCTGGCAATCCCGATCGAAGAGGTACGATCGTGCACAGCCGGGCAATCAACTTTATCCTGGCGTTGAAATTTCTTTTCCTTCCTGAAACTAGCATCTCGCCCTATCGACGATCGTATTCCCGTTCCCGCGGATTATTAAATTACTAGCGAGCAGTAGGTGCGCTAGCAAAACTAAGCCTTCTAGCGCCGGTAAAGATTTGTCATAGCGATGAGAAGTCAGCGAGACTCACGAAACGGCGCACGCTCGCTCGCGCGATATCCTCGTTGCGTGAGACTCGCGATCGTGTTCGTTAACGGCGAGGTCGCGCCACGCTGATCTTTAGAAACGGTAGTTCCAACTGATCTTAGACTGTTACTGCAGGAATAGGAGTAGCGATGGGAGAAAGAGATGAAATAAGGTGAGACGCGAACATATGATAGATGAAAAAAGTGGCATTTACGGAGACTCGGTGAACGAAAAGTCAAACACGTGGTAAAATAATGCTAGTACGTTGTCTTATAGCAGGATCAACCACGGTAATTACGATAAGGGATTATCAGGATAACGATGTTCTTTTTTTCTTCTTTTTTATATTAAAGAAATTGTTTTGAACTCTAGCAATACTTGCATCAAAGCAGAAAAGTGCTTACATTTGTAATCTAAGTTAATAAAATCATTGTGGGAAAAAAACAGCGCTGTCATAATGAAACCTGTTATCATCATAATTCTGTCGGTATATTTTTCTACGGAGTACCGTATTAACGTATGTTTATCAAGGATTTATCAGCAAGAGATCTGTTGCGTTGAGTGTGTGTAAGATCATAGATTGAGAGAAGAGAATAAGACAAAGAATAGTAACAAATAGTCGAATGAATCCAGATGAGGAATTAGTAGGAAGAAACAGGTGTCTAATCAGTGATTCTTTGGCTTTCATTCATTATCATTAAAAAAGAATCGCCTGACCTTGATTTCATCGTCAACGTCTTCGTGGTTTTATGAATAAAAAAATCACACGATACAATACAAATCATACACTCGGTGAGAATGTTCAAGACTGAACAACCGGAGGATGAATGCATTGACATTGCGGTCGAGTATTATGTTCATCCATGTGTTGACCAAGTTCAAAAAGAAATAATTCTATGGAAAGAAATGGAAAGTGAGTGTTAAAAGGGGGGATGATGAATGCATGAGTCTGCAATGGAAATGAAGAAGAATCGAGAAAAAGAAAGAATGAAGCGACAAAGCGCACAGTGGCATGGATGCGAGCAAAGTTGAAAAATAATAAGGGGGAAGAGGCACAGACAAATGAGGCTGGTGGAAGGTGTCGTGCCTCGGGGCCATCGAGTCAAAGACGTTTAGCCCTGGTAAAATCTCCCGGTATTTACAAAGAGCGTCCAGACTCTCGTCGAGTCATCCGCCGCTCTAAAATATATAAAAAAAAAAGGTACAGCTGATAGATATAGAATGAGAGAGAAAAAGACTTACGCAAGACACGCAATGTGCCGAGAGAGCAGTACAAATAAATGTGCCTCAATATATAAGAGACTCGTCGAATAATCGCATTGCGTGAAATAAGTTTGTCGGACTTTTTCATACATGTACAACTGCGTATAGATATAATAACATTTAACAATAAAGTAAAATTGATAAAATAATTATAAAATCATGATTCATCAATTTTAACGAAGAGTCAAACGAGTTTGGTGGGATCGAGATATTTTCATATCATGCGACAAGAAGTTATCCTTGCATTTATCGGGTGCCCTTTCGTTATAACGCCATTCGCACAAAAAAAAATATATATATCTATAGGAAAAAATTGGCGGTCCTAATTAATACTTCGTGACTGCTGAAACACTTTCCTGCCAAGCTCTGATCGGCTTTCTGTGCAACTGTCCAGTACCAATTTTGGTAAACAAGCCATTTTATCGAAAATTGTTCAGGATATACGTCGTGAGCGCGGATAAAGAAGAAAAGAAGAAAAGAAGAGACGGTGGATCAGACAACAGGCGTCGGTGCACTCTGTGTGTTAGAACGCAAAGCAACCAGCAGGATGCACTTTCGTCTTACCCCTCTGTGATAGTCACGGCACGCCGTGCGCCACGCCCCACCCGCCATTCACCTTCAACTTGGTCTTACTCGGTTCTCATTCTCTCCCAGCCGCGGCGAGACATCATCGTCGTCGTCTATGGATTCTCTCCCCGTTCAAACGGCTAGTTTGCAGCAGACTGACTACGCCCGACGTTTCTCTCCTTCACCCGCATTCATCCGGTTAAACACCGGTGGCTGCTGTATTGCAGACGCGTCTCTCACCATCAGACACAGACGACGCTTCGAAGAACACCGGAATTTAAACCAGTTTCGACAAATTGTAGCGTCGACAGGCGGGAGACAGAGAGAGAGAGAGAAAGAAAAAAAGCCATATTATAGCTGAAAGCTGGAAAGTTTTTTTGGCCGATGCCACGCTGGACCGACTACTTCGACGAAAGGAGATCAGCTCTTGAGGCTGTTGTATTCTTATTCCAATTTTTCGTGATAATTCGAAGAGGTAATCAATGTATGGAGTCAAGAGCAAAGGTGTTGATTTTTATGCAGAATGTTAAGGTACCCCGCCTATTGGAAATTTTTAGCAGATTACGAATATCATCAAGATTTCTCTCAAATCCAATTGGATGATTGAGAAATGTCGAAAATACTGATTTTGTTTATGTTTTGTCAATGTTTCTCTATCATTGAGACGGATTTGCAACAAGACCTTAACATTGCACTAAAGTCGCAAAACAATTTTTTTCGTACATAGTCAAAATTTTCTTCTTAAGTTTAATCGGAATTCCGATTTCTCGATACATAAATGCATCAAATGTGTAGGAGTCGTGGTAATTTCCAAGGTTCATACAATCGATAGTTCTGCATGCACTCGCTTGGGGGGAATTCAACACACACGATCTCGTTGTCAGGACGACCGCGAAGACGAGAACGATAGGCGTCTATGCGTCCCGAGTTATCTCGCCAGCTCTGACTCTCGGTCTGCCAAACGCTCCTCTTCTATATCCTTCTGTCTTTCTCTTACGGATCGCCGCCGATTACGAGCGTCGGTAATTACGGCAATTACGGATCGTAGAGTTATGGACTGTCGGAATAAATACAAGCCGGCGCCATTAACCAAGAGTGCACTGTGTCTTGCTTCTTCGATTCTCTGTACTCTCTGGATAGACGTTGTTGGTTGCTGGCGCGTATTCTTTCAGTATATACCCAACAATACAGATCAGGATATATTTCCCTTGGAATCCAACAATCGTGGGATACCTGTTGCAGTCTTTCTGTCTGAGCTTTGTCAGTTCTATCGATAAAAGAGCAGTAACTTTATCATGAAGCAAAATACCCGACTAAAAAAAAAAAAAAATAAGGACTACGATATGAAGAACACTGAAAGATTTTTTGTCCGTGCATAGGAAACAAAAATCTTCCATTTTCCATTCCATATTTGATAATAGTAGATAACGACAAAATCACCAATTGACAATAATAATAACAATAAGCAGTAAACGACGAAACGAACGTACTGCAAATCGGTACAAAATTGTCATGATAGTATAGGTGATGTCTAGTCGGTGGTGTATACTATATATGTGTATATATTCTGAGGCTGGAGTCCGGCGCGACGACGACGGGCACGAAACGTGCCATTCGTATTTCCACGGCGGAAACGCCCGGTTGAAACGAGGTGAAGGCTACCAGATGTAGATTGGAACGCCCGCGGGGTCCCCGCGTCGTGGCTTCGGTGGCAATAGTATAACGACGATTGGAACGAACGACAACGAATAGGGGAAACGGCGCTCTGTGTATTAGAGAGTCACCTCTTTCCCCCTTCTCCTCGTTCAGTTGCTGAAACAAGGTATATAACACCACGATCTTCATAACGTAGCCCGGTACCAGCAATACCGGTGCTGGCTAAGTAAGTTGCATAACGCTGTGGGTGTGCACGTGGAGTAAGTAATATATAGCGCTGAGGCAGAGCACGCTCCTCCGCGTCATCGTCGTCGTCGATCGTCGTCGTCAACGTCGTCGTCAACGCGGGCGCAAGGTCTCTCGGTGATGGCGCACTACTGTACCTACATGCATATTATTGAATATATATAGCAGATCAGCATAATTCGCGGCACCCGATTACGTTAACCTCGAACTGATAGACCGTAAGTTGCGACCAAGTTATAATGTGCCGAGTTGCAAACATTTCTATGCGCGAAATTCGAGTATACTTGAAGTTGATAAATTTCAGATGAAATAATTGAATAATGAATTCATCGATTCTGTACAATTGAAATTGATCGAAGATTTTTTGACTTGACGTTTCGAATTTATTTTTTGGGCTCTTGATATTCAGTACTCTCCTTGTGGGTTTGTGTGGGGGATGAGCAAGTTTTAAACAGCATGGTATTGTGGTGCGTTATGAACTGGAAGACGAGACACCCGGTACGTGGGCTAACCACTCGACGTATCGTGCGACATATGAGAAGGGCGTGCCGCTCTGTCGTTCAACTGCGCAGTTTGTTGCACGCGCTATAATCGTGTGTACCGAGCAACGAGGCATTACACGTGGTAAAGTAGTAGTAGTACTCCAGCAGCATAGCATAACATATAGCGAGTCTATATGTATATATACACTATCTACTATATGTACACAAATATATATATGTGTCATACTGAGGCGAATATGCTGTTCCCCTTCGTCAGCACTTTAAATGTAATACAACTATAACACAATGTCCAATATACGTGCATATAAAATTACAAGGGAAAGTCTTTGCAATATAATTGAATGATCGAGATGCATTCTATTCAAATCTATTTTACCTAGGATCTAAAGAAGGCAGATAGACGATCAGCGAATCTCGTCCGGTGCCGTTCCGCCTGTACCGTATCAGAGAAGAGCGTCCGAGGATCGTGAAGCGTGTCGGCGACGGTATATAGCAACTGTGGTGGCGGCAGGGGTCCCCCTACTTCCGGCTAGCCATATCCGGCAGAACGCCTACCTATATGTTTTTCTCTCTCAAACTCGGCTGCCACCGATCGTCAGACCGTGCACACGCTCCTTCGGCAATTTCTACCAACAATCGCTTTCTGATCTGCAGTGTAGCGCATTGGGCTCGATTGTTCGATACCAATGTTACTATGTATTTCTCAGAAGTTCGAAGAGTGAAATGCTCATGATTTTGCGAAAAAACGATTTGTGCTATCGGAGGAGGATGCGCGTATTCAGGTCTCTTCGCAAACGTTGCTGAAAAACGTGGGCGGACTCATTTATGCGAGCTCACATCGTGCAGTGGGATATAGTAATACGTATGTTACTCGTGTATAGATGTGCTTAAGTGTGGATGTGCCGGCGTCGGAGGAACAACGAGGAGAGATCCGCCTGTCAAGGTTCGCCACGATTGGCACGTCCTTGACGAGAGAGTCCAACGAGCTACGCCGGGATGTAACGGACCTTCGAGTCTTCTTCTTATTCTTCTCCGCCTTCGGTTCGTTCTTCTCGGTCAATGAATTTCTCAAACTTATTCGCTAACTTAGGAATGAGGAATAAATCATTCGATAAGCTCGTGTACATATACTTTTCTTTATAAATTGAATGTCCTTTTTTTTTCTTACTTTCCGTCACGCATTCCCAATAATCTTCCAACGGTATATTCGCAATGGGTTTAAAACGAGTGACGAGGATGACTGAGAAGACGTTGGATGCTGGGAAATGAAAATGGAAAAGAGAACTCGGCAAAACCAATACGAAGAACGCAATCGTATATAAAGTCCAGCAAAAACTGACAATGACCGGCTGCCCCGGGCATCTGTCGTGTCGAGCGTGCATTCGGTGGATTATTGTCATTGTGTCTCTCGCAGTCACAGCATCCGGGTGCTAAAGTCGATTCTAATGGACCACGAACACGGGTCGTAATATCAAAGATGATACCGATGTTCTTCGCCGACAGAAATAAAGAAAGGATGAATATGCCATGCCATCTAAATTGTGAGCGATTCTCGTGGTGAATCCCATTCGCACTATCCCCACGTTAACGATTAAAATTAATTAGAAATTCCATCAAGCTATAGATCGATACCATCGAATAATTTCCAACAGCGTTCGGAATACGCGAAGTATCGACAGATAAAGATGGCGCGAAGCTGGAGAGAAACAGAAAACGATCGATCAGAGAGAAGAGAAAAGATAAATGTCAAACTGACGCACATTATGGTATAGATAGGCCAACATCAGACACGGCGCGTCGACAGGTGCGACGATCGGAAAAGAAAAGATTCGAGATCGTCTTCATCCTCTTCGATTTATCTCGGACTTTTTCTCTCGCATACACGAGACATTTTTGTATCTATAATTCAGACACAGACATGTTGCATCGACGTTCTGCTTGCGTGTGCACATTTCTAGTAAATAAAAACGCTCGACTGCGCAACACTCATGTGCATTGGTTTTCTATAGTACATGTAATATACTACCCAAAGGATCGTCGTTGCACTTTGAATCTCTCTAGCCTATTAGCCTCACACGTGCTGTACTATCGTCGTATTATCTCAATATATACATATATATATATGCTGAACGCACAACTATAATTTACCGAAAGAAACTGTTGGTATTTTCCAATAACATTTTATTAAACTTTTCATTAAATTTGTCTGATAAAGAATCGAGAGCAGATCATCCCTCTGATGAATTTTCAGAGTCATCGTCGACTCTTCGAAATAATCAGTAAAAGTTTCATCTCCGACGAGAACCGGGTGGACCGAGACGATAGTTGATGATAATACGACGAAATGGGGAAGCTTCGTCGATCACGACGGGACCGGGTCACATCGTCAACGAAGCGAGCGTTTTGTTTTTGTGTGTGTGTGTGTGTTTGTGTCGAGCAGAGCAAAACTGTCGCGCATCACAAACGATGAGCGTACAGAAATCACGCACTATATAGATGTGTACGACGAGAGTAAGCGAGCGAAGTAGCTAGCAGTCCACGAGGTCAACGTCCCGCTCCCTCGCGATCGCTCCTGGTCGCTCTTTCTCTTTCTATATACACGTTATTTCTCTTTCTAGCTCTCTCTCGTCGCATGTGTAAGCACTTCTCGACGTATTCTCCTATTACGCCCCACGAACTCGGAGCATTACTGTACTGTATGCTGCATATGTGGGCACAGTAGATATGTCGCTATAGTGTATACATGTATGTATGCATTATATACATGTGTACAAGAGTGACGTGCGTAAAAGCGTGGAAATGCGACATCCAGCATCACCAGCAGAAACAGCAGCAACAGGGATGGATAGCATACTGTAAGAGACCTCTTTCTAGTTCCTCCTTCTCGAGATGTTTCATCCTCCCCTTTTATTCATGTGCGTAAGTATATATACGATACTTCAAGACTGGACAATCACGTGTGTATCTCTACTGATCTCGAAGCAGGATCGAGAAAACACTGACTGGTGTACAGATAGAGGAATATATGGAGACAATCTCGACTTTTCAGTTGTAAAGACAAAATTATAGTATTGGTGCAGCATGTGCGAAAAAAGTGTGTTACATATGTGTACACAAACATGGTCGCAATTATTCGCACGCGCCATCAGTAAAGATAACGTCGCTTCCGTTAGAGCGTCCGGGGGCTTTTATATATATTATACGGTAATGCAATGGTCGAGAGTCGTTTCTGAGGTGCTAGAAACTTGCACCTGTTCAAATGGTATTCATTCTTCTCGCCTATTCTTAACAACTTCCTGACATTGTAATCAAGATTAACGTAAATGTATACAAGCTTGTGTAACTGGATTATCGTTGACGTAGATCATTGATGTGACCGATTCAGTTTCTTGATAAATCGATCGAGGCATGTATTTTGCATGTCGTGAGTACATTTCAGATTAGATTTCTACATGAAGATATGTAACAAGTCGTGCGATATCATACATGTACATTAGTTCGCGGACGCACCTGCACTGCGACGACAATGATGATAAATAGATTCGTATATTTATACGATCCCGAGCGCATACCGATCGAACCACAAACAATATTATTGTCGATGTATTAGCGGTATATCGGATCGTGCTAATGTCCAAACAAACGCAGTTGACGTTCATGCATGAGATGAAAATAACGTAGAGTACATACCGTGACCTTCTTACAAGTGTGGTTATACGAGTCATAAATTTTCCATTCGCTCCGATTCACAGCTTAAAATTTCGTTCTGGGATTCTCCTCTCCAGTGACATCCAGTGATTATTTTGGTATATTAATGGATTTTTAATGGCGAGAACTCTCTGATTTTTTATTTATTTTTTTTTTATATCAATGATTGT
>JABMBT010023281.1:0-14494 GCA_018906895.1 Odontocolon sp. PSUC_FEM 10030002
AAAATAGGTACAATTCATTTTCCATATTTATTTCCGGTTAAAGTATAAGGATTCCAAATTTGAGAAATTTGTCAATATCTTGTCAATTGTTCTTGGTTGTATCAGAAAATGAAGTGGCCCGTTTGACACTGAATGCCTCCTGTATGAATTAAGCATCTGACAGTACTCCGAGAAAATATTGACAAATATTATCAGGATGACTTTAAAAAAAAAACAGACACTACTAGTTAATAAAAATAAATCGTATTATTTTTAGGAGGTTTGCACTATTGCACTTTCGATAAAGGCACCTTTTTATTTGAAAGTTGCTGCTGCCTCAACATTCACACTGTTGATAAACATATTCAAGTCCTTTGACTTGGACTTTAATTCCACGATTGCAGACTGGGTAGAAAAATTTCGGTTCTACGACATAACTGGTATGTCAGAATAAAAGTCCATATGAGAATCCAAATTGAAATCAATATATTGGATTTCATATTATATTTATTGGATTTCAGAAAGACGTTTCCTTCTCGAAGTTATATCTGTGATCGCTTTGCACTTTCCACAAACACAATCGTTTGCCCGCTTTGGCAAAATTGTACGTCGACAGATGTTGGCCGATTTAGATCAGATGGTAATAGACCGGCTTCTTGTCTCATTAAAGTCAAAATTATAATATCCATTACCTTTAATGCAATACAGTACAAAGGATCGAAAGACGGAAGTATGGCTGGTTTGAAGATATACGTGGATGCTGTAAATAATCTACTGCACAACTTTCCACCGAGTAACGACAATATCGGTCATTCCAAAAGTTCGCAAAATTTGTACCGAAGTCTCAAAGATCTTTGTAGCTCTAACAATAATAAAATAAAAGAAAACAGCCTACAGTCCGTCCTAAATTTACTGGTCGAACATATGACCCTGTTCGCCGAGTTGATTTACACGGATTACCAGTTCTGGCATAATTTATTAAAATCTCTTGTCAAGACGAACAAGTATGCCGATACGGCGATAAAAGCATTAAAAGTCTATTATCGAACTATGGGCATAGTTCTTGGACGAAGAAATTCTGAAAATGATAGTAAAGTATTTCTTGTACGTATTTTGTCGACGACAATGTTCTAGATATCGTAAATGCAATTGATTCAACTTCATTGTTGATGGTTTATTGTTGTTATCACAGAATCTGAGGGATTCCTTCGTGAAGAGTCTTTCGGACGAAGGACTAAGCTCAAGCGAGTTACGAGTGACGATTTACGGTTTTAGCCAAATTATCGAACCCTGCAAGAATTATTTCGCTGAAGCTGGTGTAGAGGAAATGTTTTCGCTGATAGCCCATCGTACAATTCCTCTATATGCACGGTATAACATATTTTATATGTATTTCTCGTCCGCGTAACTCAGTTAAAGTTACATTCTCAGCATAAAGGAGTACATTTCTAGTATTTATTCATAGCGAGGATAGCGAAATAGCGCGATTCGAAGACATAGCTGATTATCAAGAAGCTCTGTCGCGCACAATCCGCTACTTGTCAAACGTCACGATCGATCAAATCAGAGCACTAACGACCCTCTGCACGATTCTGATCAAACGTTTTCCCGAATTATCGAAATCCGATCAACCATACGCAATTTCATCGCTCAACCGGACAATCGTCAACGTGAAATATACAAGGGAAATTTTGTATCACGATTTCATTACGAACATAAGTAAGTCCAATTTAAATAATTCGGTGCATATTTTTATTACAAATTAATATAATTTTTAACATTTTTATCGATTAACAAATTAAAATATACAAAATACTTTCCGTTGCAGTTTACGACGGAGTTGGCTGGAGTTGTTCTCACATGCTGTTCATCGATGTTGAACTCGAGCGAGATAAGTTGCAAAAATGTCCAATATCTTACAAAGATTATGTGCCCCTTTGGCAAGGTCTTCTGAATCCTGCAAATTACTCTTCGAGCGACGAAACCGGCGATGCGAATTCAGCTGCGTTGCAGCGAGTGGTCGACGAGATAATTACGACGTGCATCGCTCTGATGAACACGTTAAATTTAAACATAAGAGCAAAGGAAAACAACGTTTCTTCGGATCTTAAATTATCACAGACTGCCGAAAACGAATCGGATTTTCGAATATTTCTGAATTTGGTAGATCTTTACGTCGATATATTAGAGAACATTGAACACTTCCTATGGGCTAATATGCTGCAAAAATTTCTCTACGAAATTATTAGAAAATCGTACAAGCATCCTCTTATTTCCGGTTTTTACAAATTGGCGAATGTAGTATTGATAGCTTCGGGAGCTTTTCAGACTAATGATTTGGATAATCGAAACAGCGAAAATTTTTATTTGGTTCTTCAGTATCTGTGGAATACGCTCGAGTCGGTTCCGCAATATCCTCAGGAGCTGCAGATTTCCTGCTTACAACTCATTCTCAACGTCCCCGATATTTTTGTAAGCCGTTTGGTAGATCACGCGGTACCAGCTTTCAAAATCTCTTTCGCGCTCGGTTTAACAAACTACGATGTCGCAACTACCGCGTTAAATGCTCTCGAGCGCTGGACAAAGTGTCTCGGAAGCGAATGTCCAAAGTACTTCGTGGGTAAACTTGTACCTTGCTTAGAACTGTTCCTTCAAAGCGAAGAAAATTCTGTTCAATTGCATCACGACATCGAAGAAACAAAACGAAGAAGCCAAAAAAAAGTTACGTTGTTGGACGATGAACGTACGGTGGAAGGTTTTCAAAAAAGAATTCTTCTATTCTTCGGTTCATTGGATAACGACGTAATGCTCGAATTTATCCACAAAAGATCGTTCGATACCGGCGCTAAATGGAGCAAGAAAGATTTATTACAATACGAGATGCCATTTCCGGATATAAATTTGGATATCAGCTTGGACGCGATGTTGCCGAGAATCATCGAATTGGCTCTTAATTCCGGTGATCGTCGTACTCGAGTAGCAGCGAGTGAGGTTCTTCACACTATCGTCGCTTTTATGCTTGGCCAAAACGACTCGATACGTCTGATAACTGCCGATCCCGATCGTTTCAACTTGCTGTACGAAACACTGTGCCCAGCTCTGTTGAGACTCGGTTGCGATTCCGATAATGTCATAAAGCAAATATATCATCCTCTGATGATTCAGTTGACTCATTGGTTGAGTTCTCGTTACATGCTTAAATCCCGTGGAACGGTTTATCTCGTCGATTCGCTGTTCGACGGGCTCGTTGATGAAACCAATTCTTCGCTCCGCGACGCTTCTGGAATATATTTGGCTGAATTCGTTCATTGGTCCATAAAACAGTCGACGGACAAGAACCTCGAGGAATCTCCGTCTAATATTAATCTTATCGTCCAAAGAATCATGAATTTCGCACTCGATCCATCGTCGAGCAAACGCGTCGCCGCAGCGATTGCGTTCAATCATCTTTACAAGATTTTGCGAGAAGATGAAAAAATTGTTAATATCTTTTGGTTCGATTTTCTGCATGCTTTCGTGAAAAGTTTGGATGGCTGCAAAGATTCTCGTATTCACGACGCAATCAGACACGTCGAAAGAGTGTTGGTAGAAAAATCACAAATATTTAACGAATCAGGCTCGAATCGTCAAAGACCTCCCGGATTTTCTGGTAATCGGTCCGAAGATGCGGCAAAGTGGATCTTTACACAGTGTGGATCGTTGGATCGCAATTGCAGAAAAAAATGCATGGATTTGTTTCAATGTATTTCTCGCACCGTCAACGGTTCTGGTTCGGCGAAAAATGTTTTATCCGGCTATTTAAAAAGCAACGGATTGCAGGCTCTCAATGGGATAATACTTGGCGATTTGAATGATAAATTTCAATCGATAAGTACAGAAGGATTGACTCAATTTTTACGAACGCTTGATTTATACGTTTGGCTGATTCATGAAAAATTCATAGATAACCAACTTCTCTTCTCGGATCACAATTCGAAGCGAAACGTCGTTTTCAACTGTATCGGAAATTTCGTTAGTGCTTTTTTGATGGTCAGAACTGCGGAAGATAACGATCCGACAACGCGTCTTCAGGAATTTGCAAGATTAAAGAGCTTGCAGTGTGAAAGCATATTGGCTCTGTTTGACTTTATTCCAGCTATTCTGAACGTCAAGTCTGAAGATCAAGACTTGGTACCCGATTATCTATTCAACGATCAACTGTTTACTCTCGTATCTGTCTGCTTGATGGACCCTCAAAGAGTTGGCTTCGATTCGAGCAATTTAGAACTCACGGAACAACTCCCGCTGAGACTGGAGAGTCTGTTGAACAGTTTAACAAAAACTTTGCCGGAAGATCTGACGAATAAGATGAAAAATGTATTCGCTGCCGACATTAAAAAGTTCTCGACGAAAATATTCCAATTCGATGATATAATCGACAACAGAGTCGCCATTAACGACAAAAACATATACGGCTTGATACTTTTACACAAGTGCCAGATCTTGAAACACTGTACTGGTTGCGGCCAAATCACAGAAAATGTGGATAAAAAAATAACGCTAATTTTCAACGCTCTGAAAACTGAAGATTTGGGGAAAAATGTATGTTTTTATCCAAAACCCGAGGTAAAATCTTATTTGGATCATCTTGTGAAACTTCTTCTGATCGAGTACGATGCTGATACTATCAAAATCGTCCTACGGTTACTGATGAACAGCGACGAACTCTATAGATCGGATTTAACGGTTATTACTCACGGAGAATATTTTCTGAGCGTATTTAAAGATGATATTATGCGAGGATGCTTGAGAGATGTGGAAAGTACGTTAAATTTGCTTGAGAATGTAATTCGCGAATATCCCGACAACGTATTGAGAATCACAGAAGCTTTGATGTTGTACCTGAAACGACACAGAACAGAATATCAAACGATTCTTGAAAAATCGGCCAAGTTGATGATTGATAAATTTTCCGTATTCGATGCAGTCGTGAATAATCTTGAGTACAGAAGAAACGTATTTTTGAACATCTACGCAATAGTCGTGAGACTCAAACGGCCTTTGGACGTCGCGACTCAACACAGTAACATTTATTCTTGGATTCTGAAAGAACTCGGGGGATGCAATAAGCTTGGGTATAAAATCCGGTTGTTGAAGCATTTTCTGATATGTATGACAAACGAACACACCGACGACAATCCAGAACTTATGGCGATATTGCAAATTTTAAAAAATGATCGTAGCATCACGTCACCCGTTGATCCGACCGAGAAAAAAATTGCTTCATCGGAAACGATCGATTGTTTCCAAACTTTGTTGAAATTGTTACCAATAACAAAATCAACCGTCGTTTTTGAAGCTGTGATAAATTTTGCAATGGGCGCTGAAAAATTACTGTGCGAAGATAAAATCAATGAAGACTTGGAATTATATTTCAATAGCATCCCTGGTTCTAACGTTTTGAAGTCTCTTGAATTGGCGTATAGACGGTTCATGAACGCCGCCGATACGAAGGGCAGGTTTGATGTGTTACATTATTTCTTATTGCCTTCGTTCCGTTTTTCTCACACAGAGACAGAAAGATTTTTTGAGCGTAATATCAAAGAAATATACACGATTATAATGCAGACGCCGACGGAAAATTTCGTCGACAGACAACAGCTTTTCGTGTCGAAAATCGGTTGCTTCAATCTCGTCGAAATTATGTTCGCTAATCTTGACAGAGACAGAATAGATCGGAAAGAGAGTCCAATAACGATCACCACAATTGGCACATCGAATCCGAATGATAAATTTACAAAACGAATTTTCTCCAGCACATTGCGAGTGCGACAGATAAAATCGATTGAAGGAGATGATAGGGAAATCGTTCGACTCGTACATTGCGCGGCGTACAATTGTTCGATAGCGATACTCGTCAGCACTGCGAAAGATGAGAAATCTTACGTCGCAGTATTCGGTGAAAATCGTGAAAAGAATCAACTAATTTGGGAAAATATCGTGGATATTAATAGAAAATACGAATTGCGACAAACCTCGAAAGAATATCCAAAACAGCGGAAAAAACTCGTGAACATAAGAAAAAGTATCAAGGATAAGAAAAGTACAGATGAAGACAATTATTCGTACATCAAAAGTTACGATCTGGCAACTTCAACATTGAGCGAAAATATATGCGCTTACGATTTAAACACGATTAATTTGATGCCTCAAAATCGCGGAAATAAATCGAACGAGACTATGTCACTGACGTTCGAGATCGATGATTTAAACGAACACGAGTGCATGGCGCCTATTTGCTGCTTACTTCATCACATGTTGGACAACGAGATATCGCGACCGCGAAGCGGACAAATTGCAGATTTGCCGCCCAAGTGGATGACCTGTTTTCGAGGTTCCATGCATTCGCAATACGTAAACGTAAGGCTTTTCATGCTGAAGATTATACTTCAGACTCAAGCTGTCTTCCGGCCGTACGCCGATTTATTTCTCGAACCAATAATTAATACGATTTATCAATCTTTGAAACAAGAACCGTTGAATTATATAATCACCGATGCATTGGTGATGCTGTTGGATTGGCAGGATATCTCGGTTCCCAAAACCGACGGTTGCAAAAATTTGGCAAAATTAATGTTCGGCTATCTCGTAGAAAAGGCAAGCACGGCCCCAACGAAATATATCGTTAAATACAATATGAGAATATTAGAAATGATCGTTAATGCGTGGCACGAAAGTTTGGAAATTCCCGAAAATTTGAAGGATCGAATGTCGAAAATGGACCGCACAGCAATTCGGCTTATATTAATTTTTCTCACGAATAAGATGGAGAAGAAAATTATCGATAGAACCGATGTATGGGAATATTTGGAGCACTGTCTCGTCGACTGGAAAATAGAGGAAGAAACAGTTTTGCAGAATTATGAGGCGATTGGTTTGATGATCAAGTATTCCGAGTCGACGACGAATTTGGAGATTCGTAAAAAGTCGATTCTGAGTATCGTTAGGAATATCTTTTGCAGTATGCAAATGGCAAATCCCACTAGATTGGTTAAATGCGTTCACGCTTTGTGCAAAGCTTGCGACGATTTCACCGAGGAATTTTTCGATTTCGTATCATCGAATCAGTTGAAGGTCGAACGATACAACATGGTGAAATGTTTGGAAGTATTTTCAATGATGATACCAAAACTGAACGCGGAAAATATCGTTAAAGAAATGAATTACATGAAATTCAACGGCTTGCTCGAGAATAAGATCTTGTCCTGCGAAAAAATATGTCTTCGGATAATCTCTCAAGTCGTGCCGATACTCAGCTTGTCGCAGTTGATACCATTGATTGATTTAGCATCGCGATATTCGGAACACGATGCCCTCGATTACAGAGAAATTTGCTACGACATATTCAAAAAATTATACGAGAAATATTCGACCGAAACATCGTGCGAGGTTGATGTTAATGAGATTATGAATACCAGCAAAAGAATTTTGCTTTCGGGCTTATTGGATCCAACGGAACATATGCAAAAAATAGCGATTCAATTTTGGACTAATGTAACGGATGTGAGAAACAAGTGTAACGAGCGATTATTGGATATTCTCGATACTTATACGGCCGGAGTTGAAAAACACTTTTTACAAATTCTTACGTTGATGCTACTTCAACTAACGAAGAAGTCGCTCAATTACGAAAAGAAGCTTTTCAAGCCGTTGCACGAATGCAGTTATCGCAATCATGAAATATTGGTATCCTGGAAGTCGCGAAACTTTGAGTCACGAATTCCACTATTTGCTCCATCATTGGCGAGTGAGTTGAATCAGCGTTTCACTCAGTACGCAATGGGATCTCGTTCGTACAGTCACGAGCCCCATGATGATTTTATGCTACGTGCAACCGAAGGCCCACAGTTCGAATCGACATTTCTGAGTCAACAACCTTCGATATCTAGTAAAAGCGTGGAAGATTTGTCCGACCAAGGACTTTTCGCAGTTCCAAAAGTCCCGGAACCATCAAAGAACAAACTGTCTCGACGTTTTTTGGCAAACGGTTCGGACGTTAATATATTTATGCATAAGAAAGAAGCGGCGGCTAAATTTATCGAGCAAGAATATCGACGAGAATTTGTGTCCAGACAACGGAGCAGCGTTAAACTGTACAGAAAATACAGAATCGGTGATTTTCCGGATATTGAGATAAGTCATGAAACTGTAATCGAGCCGATGCAAGAGCTCATAAAAAAAGATGCAACGATCTGTAAAAATTTGATCGTATCTATGATTCGTTCGCTGATCGATAAAATGAATAAATCGGGAGGTAGCGAAAGGTATTGCAATGACCTTTCGGAAAAATTGACGCATATTTTGAAGGAACATCGAAGAAACGGCGCTATAATACCTGCGATATTTGAGATTATGTTTAACATCGATGAACTTAAATTTCCATGGGATGCTATCGCGGAGGTAGCAAAAATCGATGGATTGCTCGCCCAAGGTGCGCTTCTGATAGAAAGAAGTTTGATTCACGGAACTGAAGATTCTGTGCCACCGGCGAAAAGACGTCGTGTCGGAAATTCGAATGACGAAAGTGGAAACGTTGACCAATGGATCGAATTAGCAGGGCTGTATGAATCTATGAACGAAGTCGATGTTGTTTTGAGTATTTTCAGGGGCGAGATGTTCAGTAAAGATCTGCACGCAGCGTCGGCAGCGAGAGCCGCTGCCGAATGGGAGAAAGCCGAAGAGTCGTATCGCAAAGCCTTTGAAATTGAGACAGGATCGCAGATAAAGCAACACTGCCGTCGAGGAATGTTCGAATGTATGAGTCGTCTTGGAAAATGGAAGAAACTGGCGAGTGAAATTGAATCTAAGAACCCGGATTATAATAATTTATTGGGCTCTGATGATACGCGCAATACTCAGTGGATCGCGCCTTGGATATTTCGTGTACAAATGCATAGAATTTTGGACGGACACGGCAGCGACGCATTTATCAATACCTTGCAATCATTTCTGAGTAACGCAGGCAAACGTCAACGTTTGAAGGAAACTTTTGGTGAAGAAACTTCGGTTATATTCGCAACTGAAACACCGGAAATTTCTCGCGATTTTCTGAAGGGGAGTTTCGAAAAAATTCGCGAAGAGTGGATTCAACTGAGTCCTCTTGCCGTTCCACTGATATCGCGAGCGATTGTTAAATTGCGGGGAATTCATAATATCGATAGTTATCTCAAGACCGTCGAAAGTCCGGATATCGTTGAAAGTTCTCGAGCATTGGTGAATTTCTGGCAGAACAGTATTCCCAAGATACACGACGATCTACTCTCGTGGGATACTCATCTATCGTATAGATCGTATTTTTCATCAAACCTAAAGACGAAAATCGGCTCCCCGGAAAGTCAAGATAGCATCGAATTTTTGAATAAATTAAACTTCGTCCGAATTCAACAAATGTTGAAAATGATCGAGTGTGCTCTGAATCAGAAAAACCAACTACTCGCAAAGAGATATCTCTTACGTGTCGACAACGAATTGAATGATCGTGATGGGGAATTAAACGACGAGTTTAGTTTGAACGCGGTTCGATTTAAATTCATGAACGCTACAACTGAGGATTCTGAAAAGAGTCTGCGATATTACGCGGCATCGTGGGAAAAAGCTCACGAAATTCTCAAAAAAGACGTAAATATCGAGAGTCAAGTCGCTATTAGACAAATTATTGCCACGATGGCGTCGTGCCACGCTGATATCGCTGTCGATCGACCTGAATTTTTCGAAGCGTTAATCGCTCAATCTACCATCCGTCAAGATACATTTACCAAAAGCATTGAATTTGGCGATAATAATGCAACTGATTCATTGAACTACTACAGCTTTGCGAATCTCAGAAATTGTTGCTCAATCGCTTCGGAAATAGGCGAATGCCATTTTCGTCTATCTAAATATTGTTACGACAGGATTTCGGCATCTGATACCAATTCAGAATTATCTCTGGAATTCGTACGATCGACTCTAAAAGCGATGAGCTGCGGCTCCGAGGAAGCCGTCCACTATTTCCCGTGTTTACTCAAAGACGATTTCTTGACGAACATCGAAGCGCGAGAAATTTTTCTCGATGAAAGTGCGAAAGTGGAAACTTGGCGATTCCTCATATGGCAGACGCAGTTATTGTCTCATTTGGGATCATCGATCGACGCACTTATACTGCCGATTGTTAAGAGAATGATCAACGAATATCCCAACGCCCTCGTATATTCGTTACGTCTTACGCTCGACACGAATCCCTATCTTCAAAATTATCCATCTATTCGTCCTCTGATTGATCTCTTAGAGACCAAAGATGAATTCAATAAATTCCTCGAAGCTATTCAATACGTTGTTCAACCGGAATTGTACCTGGATTATTATCTGAAAGAACTTTTGAGAAATTTGTCTCAGGGTACGGAAACGGTCGTTGACGCGTTGATAAAGCGAATGGATCCCCCTAATACAGGAGACGAAAATTGTACAGTACAGGGGGATATTTACAGAAAAACATTCGCTGCTTATAAGCCCGAAATCGAACGTATTAAAGAAATGCCAAATAAAGATATCGTACCCCATGTTGAGGAACTGTCGAATCGGTTGAGACATTCGTTGAAAGGACGTCCGGATAAAACGAAACTGAAAGACTACAGCCCGTGGCTTGAAAAATTTGTGGGTCGTGATATCGAGGTTCCTGGTCAATACACCGGTGAGAAAAAACCGATGCCACGATATCACGCAAAAATCGTAAAGATCGAATCCAAAGTAAAAGTAATGCAATCTATTCGTAAGCCGATAAGAATCACTATCGTGGCGAACGATGCAAGAAATTACAGATTTTTAGTAAAATTCGGTGAGGATCTTCGACTCGATCAACGAGTAGAGCAAATCTTCGGTGTTATGAATAAAACTTTAAAAGCCGATGTGGCATGCGCCCAACGACGATTATCCATCGATACTTATCAAGTATTTCCACTTTCGGGATCGCTGGGACTCATACAATGGATCGACGGAACCAGAACGTTGAAAGAGTACATAGATTTTTCCCTCAAAGACAGTGAAAAAGTTCAAAACAAGGAAATTGAAAACGAATACACGCGATGGATATCAAATGCTGCTCCGAGAAATTATCCATCCGTCCAATACAAGGAATCTCTCGTGAAATACACAGCTGCGGAAGTTCATGGAAAAATGACAGAATTGATGAACAAAATTGGATGGGATTTGTTAAGAAGAACTTTCGTGCTGTTGAGTCCATCGATGGAGAGTTTTATGTCGCTTCGTCAAAATTTCACAACGACCTACGCTGCAATGTGTATTGCGCAATGGATTCTTGGGGTTGGCGATCGACATATAGGAAATACGCTGATTTCTGTAGAATCAGGAAGAAGCCTCGGTATCGATTTTGGATCCGCATTCGGAGGAGGGATAGATCAGTCGGTACCCGAACTCATGCCTTTTCGTCTAACTGCGCAAATAAAGGGATTGCTCAAGCCATTCACTGAAAACGATTTGATGAGCGCTGTTATGATTCATGTTCTCCAGGCTCTCAGAAACGGCAAAGGACCGCTTCTGGCGTGCTTAAACGTTGTTGCGTACGAGCAACTAAATTGGGAAGATCACGTTAACAAACTGTCACAGGAAACTCAGAGCGAAGCAGTTGGTAAGTTAAGAAATTGTAAAATTGGTTTCGTTATGGAAATATTTACTATCAGCGACAGTTTGCTGCAGATAAATCGATGAGTGTGTGTACAGTTTGCTATTCATAGTCATCCGCTCGATTATTTGCAACAGGATTTTTTAAAATGAACTTCGAACGTCGTCATTTTGGATTTTTTCTGGTCTGGGCTGATTTCGATTAGCAACTGGCAATAAGTTTGGACTGTTTTATGGAATTGTCGCTTCAAATTTTTCAGATATCAAATGGTTACCAGCGAAAAAAGTTGAAACCGTATCAAAAAAACTCAATGGTGTGAAACCGTCGTCAATTACTTTGGAGCAATTGGCAGAAAGACACTCTGACAAACAATATTACTTCCGATACATCGCTATAGTGAACGGTACGGATTTCGATGAAAAAGCGAAAAGATCGTTCATGAAAGAAGATAATTTAACAGCCGAAGAACAGGTATTATGAATTCCTTATGAATGATATGTTCCAGGTATGGGCAGTATTCGAATAAAAATCTATTCGAAATACTTTTCAGTTCGAATAACTATGAGTAATTCATAAAAACAATTAATAGTAAGCATTTTTTATGATTAATTATCTCAATTTAGTTTTATTTTTTCAAGAAAAAATAATCAGTTTATTGCTATTAAACAATTATTCATATTCATTCGATCTAAGAAGTATGTTAAATACATTTCTACTCGAATGATGCCCATCCCTGTATGTTACATTGCAACTGACAAATCTTTGAACAAACCGAATTTAAAATGTTTCAGGTTCAGTGTTTAATAGAACAAGCAACAGATTTAAATATTTTAGGACGTACATTTGTAGGCTGGACTCCTTGGCTATAAAGAAATACTTAACAAACATGAGCCTATGTTTATACTTTTATACGTGTCTTGTAAAGTTCTCCTTAAATAATTAAAGATTGTTTTCTAAAAAAAATTGATCGATTTTTCTATGGAGCATTTACCAGGCTAAATGGATTAAAAAAAGTCAAGTAGTTACATTTTTGGAGTTGGAAACAGTTTAAAAATATTTATAATTCCTTAGGCTGAATTCGTTCTCTTCTTCTTTGTTTATTCAACTGAATATTTATGGGAACATTATAGTATAACTAAAAGAGAAAGAGAGAGGGTATAGTTAGAAAGTTATAACAAACGGTCGAAAATAGTTGAAGTTAAGGTAAAGTTTAAGTTGAAGTTTAAATAAAGATCCTGAAATTACAGAGCCGAATATTGAAAATCTCGCCTTCAGTTTGCTTCGATTGATTGTAATCCAGAATCATGTACAACTTGAGATTCATCACATTCAAACTGTTCTAATTTCCGCGGTACATCATCGTAAAAAAATAGATATAGCACATTGGCCGATTTGATGTATATATATGTATGTACATAACCAGAAAAACGTGTAAACGGCCTAACCTTAAAAGACCCGGAGATGTAAATCGAGATTATCGCTAATTTTACGGCTATGAAAAACTACGTATAATAAAAATATATAAATACACAAATATACATACCGCAGATTTTGTTTTCGTCATGAACGGATTAAGGATATGGAATAATTTGTTGTACGATTGTAACCGCAATGTTTATTCGATATCCCGCGATATCAATTCTCGATGTTTTATAAATGTAAACAATATAAAAACACGATCGATCAGTAATAAGTTCTCAAAATTTTCCCTCTCCACATATCCCTCGATCGATGTCAAGAATTCAAAAAGTCCGCCGTACGAAAACTTTGCTGTTAAAGAAAAAATAATTGTATCGTTACGTCACAGAGACTTAAGCGAATTCGACATACTAAAACACTGTAGAAATTATGGATTATTTCACGAACGGAATTTGTTACGAATTTCATCTAGTTGTAATAGTTATAATAAATTGGACGGTTGTAAAAGTATACGTCGCTATTCCGATACGTCTACTCCGATTTCTCAAATTCCACCGACTATCCAACTCGACGGGGTTTGGAAAACTTTGTCCGAAAGTGCGACGGTTGAATTTACTCAGAACGCTCTGATTTGGTTGCATTCGACGACAGGATTACCATGGTGGGCTACGATAGTTCTCGCCACTTGGGGTATAAGAATGAGCGTAACTTTACCATTGGCAATTTACCAAAGTTATATTCTGGCTAAAGTGGAGAATCTCAAGTTCGAAATGAATATTATTGTAAAGGACTTGAAACTCGAGACAAATTATGCCTTTATGCAATTCAAATGGACGGAGGATTATGCAAGGGCTATCTACAATCGTTCGGTGTGTATTCCCGTTTATCTTTTTATTTATGAAATTATTAATTGATATCGCTGTTGCATAATAATTTTCATATTTCAGTTGAAGAAACAATGGCAGAAGCTTATCGAACGTGATAATTGCCATCCGATGAAAACAGCTATTCTCGTTATAGTTCAGATTCCAATGTGGATAGCATTGTCGATGTCCATAAGAAATTTATGCTGCATGTTACCTTATCGTAATGAAAGTAAGATTTAATGTTATCTTCGATTGTTTACCGAAACACCGAAAATGATGTTTGTTTTTTTCGGACTTTTGTGGAGAGAGAAATCATTTTTTCAGGTGCTTATGCGATTTATGTTGAGCTGACGACGGGCGGATTTGGCTGGATAACGAATTTGACACAGGTCGATAATTCTTTCGTAATACCAATAACGCTTGGCTTGTTAAATTTGACTATAGTCGAGGTGGGTTGATATCCGAGCGCTAAGTACACCCAAAAAACTGAATGCTTGAAACAACCATATATGCGTAGGCACCAGAATAATTATACTGGAATCAAGTATAATTATGCTTAAACCAAGTTTCATAT
>JABMBT010023392.1:0-14489 GCA_018906895.1 Odontocolon sp. PSUC_FEM 10030002
TTATATACGTTTAGCGGAGTCAAATCTTAATTAATACCTGTTATATTAAGAAAATAGTCGATATTATTAAATTGAAACGTCTTATCTCCGAGCGTAAAAATTTGTTTGATATACAAGGTAGAACTGTACATTGAAAGGTTTTTCGACTAGTCACGCGGTGCTAGTTATAAAATCGTGGAAACGGGGCACGCGGTAAAGGGTCGTAGATTGATCGGTCCAGTGTTTCGCTGACACCGATGGCTGTCTGCGATACTAAAATCGAGAGAGAGTGATCGTTGAATGGATCGGATTAAAACGTCGAGGAGGTGCGCGTTTGTGAATAGCGTCAGACCACGAAAGAAGTGCATTAGCTCGAGACGAAAGCTCAGTATTGGGTACAGCTGAGAAATACCCGAAAGAGAGTGAGCAGACTGTAGCTGGTTGTGCGTACTTAGAAAGCACATCCAATTTCCGCGTAGGGGTTGAAAACTCGGGAGTCCCGCGAAACGCTCGAGGGTCGAACGAAGAGTAAGGCGGAGAAGGAGGAGTTTGAAAATTGAGAAGCACTCGATCAATCCTCTCTCACGCCGAATCAACGTGTGTGTTATGCCACGATACGAGTACTGTATTATATACAATATAATGCCTCAGGGCGCGTTACGCGCATAACCGTAACGATCCTTCGTTTGCATAGAGAGTAGGAGAAAGATCAGGAAAGCTAGAGAGAGTTCGATATAGAGAGAAACGAAAAAGAGACTCGAAGGGGTCGCCCATATTGGCTACGGAATATTTTTCTTTATCAGAAAGCACTCGTGCAGCTCCCTTTCTTTTTCTCGCTTGTAAAACTCGTACCATATCTGAGTGCTTCACGATGGAAGGGTGATCGAGAACAAGAAAAATGTCCGCCACTACCCAGATAAAAAAAAAGTAAGGGATAGAGTTCACCCTGGCGCATACGGTGGCTTATCTTTATTTAGTTCAACACCGAACATATAGCACAAATATATATGTACCTTCTCGCGTGGGAGTACCTCAAAAAGTTTGTCTAATAAAACCTCGAGCCATTTGTCAAACGGTAAAACCACCCCCACGAGCTTCCACCCCATCAGCAGCAGACGCAGTTCGCTCGCTTTGATATTTGGTGGCGAAAAAATTTTCTTCTTCAGTGGGAAGGGCTCAGAGCGTTACAAAATATGTAAAACATATCCAAGAGAAAGAAGGGAGTCGTTGCACGCGGCCCACCACCACCACTGATGGGCCACATCTAAAATAATAAAAGTTGCCTTCGTCATTTGTCAACGGGCTCGGTTGTGAGCTGCTGCTACTGATACCCAGACTAAGCTACCACGAGCTACACACCGCACCTCGTAATTTCGCAATGTGCCAGCTGCGACTTCCTACAACAACGTCGTCGACGAAGCTACTTTAAAGATGAACGTTAAGGTATGAGGAACAGCGAGCACGATTTCCGTTTAGGGATGATACTTTTTATTTCCACCCGCAAGGTGCTGACATGCTGAGACTTTCAATATAATTTCACTTCGGTAGTGAAAGTCAGTAAGTAACGATCTTTGTGAATTGCAATCAGTTTCAATGTTTCTGAGATATTCAAGCGCAGTTTATTAAAACATGAAATCGGATTGGTACGCCGGCGTGTCCATCATGGGTACAATGACGCGAGAACGGAGATACCAGTAGGCCTCGTGTTTCTCGAGGATTCTTGTCGAGTAAAAGACGCAAGAAGAATTCATAATCCCCATCGGGAGTCTACGCTCGTATAGACGCTAATAAAATAATATTCAGAAACGGGTTCAGGCGAACCTCTGTCCGGCAATAATATCGTTAAACAAATGTGCCAGACGACTTTTATGAAACGATCGGAGGCGAGAGCCCGGTCAGTACGACGTGGTCAACCCTTTCCGCGTAGTTAAAATAAAATCCTTACCCTTTCGACAAGCAAGGACGAATTCACGCGAGCGTGGAATGGAAAACGAGATAGGATGAGAGTCGGAGGAGGCGGCGGCAGGATAAAACGTTAAATACGACCGCTGAACACCGGGTGCCGGCAATAAAATCGTCGTAAACTATATTCCGCTGGAATAATGCACCTGCTTTCGGAAGCTGCGCAAAATTACGCGTCAATTGACGCGCGTGACTAACTCTCGTCGGAATACATATGATAGAAACTTCACGCCCAGGCAACCAGATTTCCAGTCAAATAATAATGCATTCCATGGGCTGTTCATTTTCGAAAAACTCACAATCTTCATAGAATCTCTAATAAATTGCCAAAAATAAATGCACTTATAAAGCTCCGGTATTTATAATGTTATGAGAATCCAGTCGTGTTTAACGCTTGCCTTACTCCGTTTACTCGATAGAAGTGAGAAAATATATATTTAAGTCGCGGCGATGATAAATGGTTTTTAGGTATCACCAGCAGCAGCTCTCTCTCCCTCTATGGGAAGAGAAATCGAGATGGAAACTATAGAAATCGAGGGAGGAAGAGAGAAAGACAGAACGAAAGAGAAGTGTCGGGCAAAGGAAAAGGGGAGCGAAGAGGATAACAGAGTAGAGAAACTCTGGGAGCGCTCCTCGCTCTTCGCAGAGGCTCGCAGATGCGCCATGACTGATGATCCACACTTCCAGATGTACTCTCTGTGCCATATCCCAGCGCAGCGTGTACTTTTATCGTCGCTTGTTTGTTCAGTGAACGAACGAACGAACGAGAAAGCTAACTCCCGCACGGAAATACCGGTAGTGCATAAACGGAACATGTAGTCTTAGCATTGGCTTTAAGAGAGTAAGATTAAAAAAAATATGAGATGAATATGAGGATAAGGAAAAGACGGCCAAGGGATAATATAAGATCGAGGAGGAAGCAGTTTAATTTTTCAAACTTTTTAGGGTTACATTCTCACACTGTAGTCTCTGGTGTGTGTCAAAATTCAGTGTGCCACACACATGTAGGCATTCGTGTCACCTTGTGTATAATTTAACCAGCTCTTTTGTCGACACTGATGATCGACGTAGGTCTTTTGAACATATGTGGCGGATCTCTACACTCTCGATTTTGTGGTTCTTGCACTCTTGGTATCTGATATACAACTACAAATATGATGACAAGATTAAAAATAAACTAACGTCAACGCCATGTGACGGAACGTTTAGTAAGTGCAACAAGTGAATTCTAGAGTGTAGCATTTTTTTTCAACAGCGTTTCGAAGCTAACGATGATCAAGGTTCGGATAAAAATGCAACAATAAGCGATTATTGATAATCGATTTAATGTTGACCCGCCACTTTTCATTAGCCAAGTGCACTAACTCCCTCTCCATATACCGAACGATCAGTCTATGTAAATTGAAGAGGTTACCGAGCAGTTTTACATATTTCAACAGAATCGTCGACGCCCGCTGCTTCATACGATGAAAGGCGAGTGTGGATGAATACGAGATCGGCAGTAAGAGAGGAAAGAGTGAAACGAGACCCGGAGATTCGGAGGGTAAGAGCAAGGCCGGATTTGTAACGATGGTGGTGGCGGGTTGCCACCACTCGAAAAGTGCAGCCCAAGCGTTTTGTCGAGTGTTTTATGGAAAGCTTTAGAATTGTAGATTCTCGAAGGTTCGTGGGCTTTGCAGCTGGCTAACACTAGTACCATGCGATTTATGCCTGTATGACAGTCTCAGTGTTGCTGCGATATTCCTCCAGAGATCGAGAGATACCTTAAACCATTTTCGAGAGGGATATTATTTAAATTCTTTTAAATTTCACCAGCGGCAACCGTGATTTCGAAAGCTTCCACCCTGCACGGATTTACAAAAACGTGTTTCCCTAGGTCAGCTCACAGTAATATGGTACAGGGTTGCTTTTTTTTCTTCGTCCCTCAGCCAGAGTTGGAACATTCTCGAGGTGTTGTTGGTGTCAGAAACATTTTTAGAATCGTGATAGATAGCCGGCCAGTCAGGACGCGAGCGATCGAGTCGTGAACTGTGTGCTATACTGGGATGGGATGGACCAGGCGGGGATGCGAATATCAGTTCCGTCTCTTTTTCCCTGTTACTATCTCACTCGATACCGAGGGTTAGACGCGAGTTGCTATTGGATTTCAATTGGAAAACGATTATTCTCGTCGAGTGACCAGACCGAACAGCCGACGTCCACACCTTGGAGCTCGTTTGTCACCAGAAGTTATTCTTTCTTCGTACCAGAGAGAAGAATAGCTACGAACCTCCTGTCAGCCGCACTATGAGTCAAAAAGAAAGTACCAAAAAAGAAAGAAAAATAATCATGCTCTCTTGTCATGTCCGCAAAACTCTTCTAATATTCCATACATGCCCCATCCCTGTTCCTGTCACCGTAGACATATGAACAAATTTCATAAAAAGTATTGATCGTTGCCGATGTAAACTCAATTAAACTTTATCCTCACCTTTCTGAATAACCGAATATTGACGTTTTGTATGCAGAATCAATCAGTCTGGCAATAATTCTAAATGCAGAACAAATATGGTGACGAAACGGGGACGAGATCGAGGGGGATGACGAGCTCAAGGGAATCCACTAAAGTCCGGAGCAATTGGAATCCTCATGCATATCGATATCGTCTAGTTAAATAGCATCAGGTATAGTAATAGTACTACAACGTGTATATACGTACAGTAAAGATAAACGCATACGTGCACGTATGCTAGCAGCAGCGAGAAGAGTGAACCGGGGTCGTGGGATCCGTAGCCCCGGGGGCAAGCGCGTATTTGCGGAAGGGTCGCTGATAACACGCGACCGAGTAGGTATACGCACCTACGTACGTAGTACCTACTATAACCGCGAGAGAGTCCACCTATATATGGGGTACGTAGTAGTTATAGAGGTATAGGTAAGTGAGTACACACGTCCTCGACATTTTCACTTGCTCACTCTATCCCGTTTCACTCGGTTGGTTCTCACTCGTCCTCTGGACAAACGACGTGTGTATGCGTTCGTACATGTGCACACTTCTCTCTCGGACAGGGCAAATATTAGTTCATTATCAAAAGTGCCAGTGGAAACCCCCAACGGGTGCTTCTCTCGTTCACTTCTATATATTATATAGATGTTTATACAAGTTTCCCTTTTGCATCGAACCGGAGTCGCAGCACGTTCCACATAGTTTATTTAATAGATATGTTTCCGCTTAGCCTTTTTCCGGCCACGCGCTCTCTCGTATTTCGATTCATAGGACTCTCCCTCGACATTTATTTTTCAATGACAAGCTAAGTGGGACGAGACTGGATAAATTATAGCATTACGAGTACATGATGCATTGATATGTGATTACGAACATAATTGTAATTAATCGGTGGAGGTTTATAGACGCTATAAAATATATACACTGGCTTAGATAGAGCGGATGTAGTATGCAATAGAAACTCTGATCTGACGGTCGTAGTATAAAGTAGCGTAGAAAAAATAATAATTCTTGCGACCATCAGCGCCAACTGAATCAACAGTTTTGCGGAACGAACAGGAGTTATGGAGCTGTAGATGCCGTGTTAAAGAAGACAAAAGTTGACTCTCTTCTCTGGACGAGATCGCGGGCGAAGGAACGTACGAGGAATCGCATGTCGCGAGGGCATAAATAAGAGTCTCTAGAAGCGGGCGAGTAGCGTCTCCGAGGCTCAGCTTGTGTAGAAGAAAGAAGAGACATCCGCCGGTGAGACCAGGACTAGGTGGACGTGCCGAACTAAGTCCGGCTGGAATCCGCAGAGCTGACCTGTACGTAATATACTGGCGTCTGTGCAGCGTCGAAGGGGGACCATTTAATAACAATATATCTTAGCCACTACAATGCTACAACCACATAGCAACGAGAATGTCCAACGCCAGGTTACGTGCCTTGGCTATGGACAGGAAAGATCGTTGCCATTGTGTTTGCGTTAGTTGGATATTTGTTTCGGCTGATTTACAGAGAAACGGAAAGTGCTCTTAATTAAACTTTGCTACCGAGTCAGGCTGATGCCAAAAGATTTTTTTTTGTTTAAGGCACGTTAGCATCAGTCTCAACAGTAGGCAGACTATAGACACGGGACAGGATCTAAAGATGACGAAGCATGATAATTTGAGCCGAGGAATTTCGTTTCGTTTCGAAGAAAATCGACGAAAAATAAGACGTTCTATAAACTATGGGCGTTCCTCCAGACTCGTTAGCTCGACTGGGTCGTTCGTCGACCGGCAGTTCGTTCGCCCGATCATATTATAGTTTTAACGTGTATGCACGTGGATCTCTAGCAACTTCCTGTCAATCAGTTTTCCGACACCAGAAATAACGAGATAGTTTATTGTACAAGGGGCATAAGGCGAGAACATAGAGTCAACGAGCTCCCGCACGCTAACGAGACTCTATGCTACTGATGCTATGGAAATAAGAAGAAAAAGTAGAGAAGAGACAGGACACTGATGACAATTTCACGGTACATTAGTGACCGGTGGGTGGGGCACGCGCGAACGCTTCATGTTTGAACGACGAGACCGTGCGCTAACTCTATACGTTTCGATGCTTATGGGCACATGGTCGTTCCATCGTACGCCACCCGTAGGCCATGAGACTAATTATGTTTTTAATTAATCATCATTTTGTCACCTCGCATCTCACGTCTTTCACTCTCACTCTCTCGCGTTACTACACGCCTGTGCGCCTCATCGCCTCGGCTCAGGACAAACGAGACTCTTTGTCGCGTGCCCGAGTTTGCCGAGTCGAGCCTCGTTACTGACTGACTTGTTATAATAAAATACAGGCAACCTGGAACAACATACGCCCACCTTTTAGCTACTGTGCACCTAACAACTCGTCCGTTATTATCGTATAATAGTAGCGAGCTGTGTACCCTTTACTTTTATCCAACTAACCATTTCTTCGTAACTCAACAGACATTCTTAACGATCCTAAAATTACAGTGGACCTTTCAAAACACGTCAACGTAAGTTTTAGATTTTCAAGAATATTTTCTGCAGCGTCGTATCTGCACAACTTTCCGTGAGATTCCACAAAGGTTCGCTCGAAGCAGAGATAGTGCTAGTGCAAATGCAATATGACGTGTCTCGCGAAAATGTTGGACGACGTGATACGGTGTTCGAGGTGACGAGACGCCGCAAGGGGCGCAAGACCTCGACTTGCACCCTCAGCACACCAACGGACCAGCAACACAGCGAGAGAAGTTTACGAGTCGAGAGATTTACCGTTCATGTAACAAGTGCGTTAACGCTCCTTCAGGGCCTCTCGGGCGCTACCGGTCCCTGGTTTTATATCACTTTTCATTAGCTATGAACATTAATCTGTCTGCCAGCGCCCCGCAGCACCAACGGCACCGAGAAGAATCCTTGCTCCTCTTATTCCATCTTTGAAGGAGGAATCTTGTGCAACCTCTTCCTCCTCCAGAATTATATACCAACCTGACGCAATACATTTCCACGCTATTTGGAATTAGTCCCGTTCGGATCACAAATGCAGACTATCTAGGTAAATACAGCTAATTCCGTAAGTTTCAGACGTGAATAAATTATCAAATTCTACCGCGACGTAATTCAGAGAATTGTATGGTAAGGTTACAGACTCTTTATTCCTCGAAAGGATTATCGCGTCAAAAAAATGTTGGCAAGGATCATTGAATATTCCGGTGAGATAGAGCCAATGGCGATCCGGTAATCGATTCGAGGAAAGGATCAACCTTATAGGAACTTTAATCGGGTGTGTTAAGGGCCTACTTCTATATAAAATTTATACAAATCTCGGTCAATAGGTATCTGCCTCCCTTTCACTTGCGTCTGCAACCTTCGGTATTTATTTCTGCGTCAATTCGTCCTTTGCCGCAAAAGTCTTAGCGTCATCCCTCGCACGCGATCATCCTGACCCATTCCAATTCCCCAGGTGAAGCGCCGGGGGTCTCTCGATAGAAAAAGGAATATCCTTCGCTAATTATCCTGAGCCCTCGCGAATCCCTCTGTTCAAGGAATAGTCGAGAAAACGATTAGGAACTAAATTTTGCATAATCGATCGGGCAATCCTGACTTCGAATCATAGTTCACAAAGACTGCTCGTTCACAGGTAGGTTTTTTATGACCGAAATCGTCCTCGGGCGATTATTCATCACTTTTTTTTTCAATCATCTTTTTTTTCTATTCGATTACAAAGGTATTATTTTGTACCCAGGCGTCCACGCGCCGGCTTTATAGTTCTTGAAATTCGTATAATCAGATCTAGAATCTTTCAACTCGTGTCTATGTATCTCAAAACACTGTCTGCCCTTTTTCGAGTCCCACGACTCCGTAAAAAAAAGTCCCGAAAAGTACTAGGAGAAAGCGCTGCAGCGCGCTGTTGGACTTGGCCCTATACTATTTTGCAAATTTTAGATTATTCTACGGTTATAATACGAGCCGCATCATTTCGATGCAATTTTGACCCGAATTTCCGTAACAAATACATTAAAATGATGAATTCTACATAAAAAATAATACGGTCGTATCATTACCACAAAAAGTTATCATCATTCTTCGTACAGTCCGGAATTGAGCATTTCAGAACCATTTGTTAAACGTCTGTTAATTAACGGAGATATACAAACACGCACGAGTGTGTTCGCTGACAAGTGAAAACAGGAACGAATACGGATGTCGAGCCAACACCTCGATGTAAATCATAACTCGAGGGCACCGCGAGCGATGATATTTGTTACGTGGTACTCGTGGCTTTCCGCATATCCGGGCGTGCGAGTTGGCTGTAACTCGTCCTCTCACATTCGCAGCTACATGCCCGTGGGTATTAAATCACGGAGTTGAGGATCGTAGGTACAGAAGGTGTTGGAGCTCGGCCTCACGTGCGTGTGCATCCCTGCCGACAGTTCGTTTGTCAGCAATTAGCGTTCGGGACTGATAGTAGCGCAAACGCGGCCGGCCGTGCTATCCGACTCACCGATCGTCGAATGTGAATTAACGGCCACAACCGCGGTGCCGTTTATTCTTCCACGTGCTCTGCTGTGTGGCACTGTGAAACGCAATTAATTCCTCGACTGTCTCTTTCTACCTTTCTCTAATCTTTCTACCCGATAAATTCACAGATATGCAATAAACATTGGATCCATAAGACGTATATTTCATACAGATCAACAAAAATGTACATACGTAATTACATATTTTCAAAACTAGCCAGCACTCCTTCTCATTTCCGCTATTCTTATTTTTCCTTAATATTTTTTTTTCATCTTATTTCTAAGAAATGTTCAACTGCAAAGAAATGAAACTCACTGGATACTTGTTCATATGCCGAGTCGATTGAAAAAAGAAACAAGAGATTCGTCTAATCAGAAGTAAAAGTATGCCTGTTTGAAATGAATTTTTTTGTAGCTTGCTTGTGAAAAGCTGTCTAATGTTACTTTATGTCATGTCGACGTCATATTTCTTGTCCAATCACCCGGACATTTCCACAGACACGGCTGTGATGGCATCTATTTTGAATTGCTATCCAAGTGCACAACATAAAGAGGCTCAGGATAGGCGCCAGGATGGTGTATCGAGAGAACGACGTTGATGCTGCTCGATCACCGTTGCTGTTCGTACTTGTGGTATGTAATAGCGGTATCGACTTTGCCATAGAGCGAGAGAGACGAACGCAGGACACGCAATAATGACGAGAGAGCAAGTCGCAAGTGCGCGGGTGAGGTTTTTCTTCGTCTTCGTCGTCGTTGAGGCCCGGCTCAACTTTATGAATATTATTTTCCAGCAGATGTCTTTTCCGATAAGACGCGCGTCGTCGCCAACGTAATTAATGACGTCCCGCCACGGTTCGCCATCGAAGAGAGAAGGAATAGACCGAGATGAAGAATGGCGAAGAACGAGGCTGAGGAAAAAGGAGGAGAAAGCTCTGCGAAGGTCGCGGATGAGTGAGAGAAAGAGCACAAAGATATTTTGCCGGGGGTTATGTAGTCTCGTAGCTCCGATAAGGAGGCTCCCATCTCACCCACTCCTCCGGTACCCGTTAGCAGGGGTCGAAGTTACCCGGAGTAAGAGAAAGATGAAAGATTGCGAGGGGTGAGCGGAAGTAGCGATGTCAGTCTTCGCCAGGACCCTCCGGAGTAGGTAACGACAATGCGCGTGAATTATGCCGGAATGACTGGGTACTTTTAAAGTCAGGAAGCCAACATTAGCGGAGCCTGAGCATTGATACACAGCAGCGGCGAAGCAGCACAGCATCGTCGTCGTACGTTGCGCCAGCACGCGGATCATTAATATTACTTACTTACGGCGAGGTCTCGAGGCAGACTTGATGATAGTGCGCGTTTGCGCACGAGACTCTCTGTCTCATCAATTTATATGTTTATATACATATATGTGGGAATTATACGAATATTATCCTCACTGACTTGGAGAGTTGCAAAAACTCGTAATCATTCATTCCCCAGTGAGTTCAATTTGCTCTAACTATCGCTTTTTACGATTGTGTTTTGTTAATTATGTAAGCACGAATCTTACGAGATATCCTGACAATCTTTTATTAACTCCTCGCCAACATCGTCGGGAAAGTCGATAAAAGTTTTTGTTGAATCTTCGCTCAGTGAAAGGGAAGGTGGATTTTCAAATGTTTGGCAAGGATTATGAAAGACAATGAATTAAATCGAGCCGATTATTAATCCGACAATGGACAAGGAGAAAGAAAGAAAGACAGTGAAACAGAGAGAATGAATACGAAGGGTGCGGGTGGATATAGCGAGCCAGTGTTGGATTGAATCCGAGCTAGCAGATTCATCGCGGTGTCAGAGAGTCGAGGGCGAAGGGGCGTGCTTAATGAACCCGGACCACGCTGGAGAATCCTTCCTTCCGAAAGGATTTAATTAACCGATACACTCTTCTTCGACTTTCTCTCTGTCTCACTGCTGTGCAAACGAAACGGAAATCTCTGGCACGATAAATAACATGCAGGAAGAGAATGTGTATAGCCCTAGGAATATCCACGCAGTTGACCTGCGGATTCTGCAGAATCCGACAGGACATGCAGGACAGATCGTACGATCGTTCTCGGTATGCTTGAAGAGGGCAACGCCGAGTAGGATGGGACCGAAGAGTCCAAACGGATTAGCATAAACAAATCATCGGGATTAGAACGGCTGTGGCACAGTCGAGTTTCGAGACGGTATCTCACGGGGTGAGACAGACCTTGTAAAATCAAAAGGACAAACAATTAATAACCAAGCGCTGCTGTGGCGGTGGATTGGTGAGGGCGCACAGCTCCGACGATTAATCAGAATTTAACTCGGAGTTAAATACTGGAGGTGCGGACCGCTCGCGTTCTGTACCTACACGTACAGTTTATACTCACGGCCCGTTTGTCGTATAAGGGATAAGGGAGGAAGTGGAAAGGGCTGAAGAGAGCGAGAGGGGGAATAGGGTGAGTCTCGCGAGCAGGCGCGCGGGTGCGTTCGGGATAAACAAAGGTTTACATCAGTGTCAGTCGCAACAAGTCCGATTTCGTCTAGGGCACGTCAGCCATGAATATTCACGGCGGTTCGCGTTCGACCGTCCCTTCGCACCCCTTTTCGTATTGGGCGTCCAGCGTAACCCCATCCCTTTCGCTATCTATCTCGCTCCCTCTTTCTACATCGCCGTACTACTTCGCATCCACCCTCGCACCTCCCCACGAACGTCCATCGAACGGCGACCAGCAGTCGCGCCCCGAGTCAAAGGCTGAAATCACAATACGCGTTTGTCCGGTTGACGAAGCCGCGGCGCGTGGGTCGCTAAAAGCAAATAGAGAGAGGAAGGGAACAGAGAAACCGAAAGGTATAGGCAAACCGATAGGGAAATCCAGTGGTGATCGAGAGAGACGGTTGTATCACCGCGAGGGCTGAACAGTGCGAGTGGCCGAGTGGTCATTGCCTTTGAATTGGAAATTACGTTTCCAACCGTTCAAGTGTCGATTCTCTTTCTCTTTTCCTCGCCCCTCCCAAGGCTATAGTACTCGGACGAATTTTCAAACCCCGCATTATCGTGCCCATTCTCTCCCGGAGCCGCGGACAACCTTATCGGAATTGCATCCCTTCCGTTTCGTTCCTTCTTTGATTTCTTCTCAGCGCACACTTTCATTCCCTCATTCGACCCTTCTCCAGACATATTCGATGTTTGTGTATTTTTGTACAAATCGATACCTATTGTATATTCACTAGCACACTTTCCGAGTTTCTTAACTAAATGGAAAATGACACAAAAGTTTGTAGTGAATCGCGCAAAAATTCCTTACGCTCTACCGACCTGAAGGATTAACGTAAATCCAGAGACGGGATAAGCCCTTCGGGGTCGTCTCTTTCTGAAATCAAACCCTTCCCTGGTTGAGTACGTCGGATATATAGATGACAGAGGGAAAACTCACTTCTGCGCGATTCGCGGCGTTTCGCTTAGCGATCGCGGGTAGATGGTGAAGAGGCAGAGGGGGGAGGGGAGAAGTGGAAGGTACTGTCGCGCGGCTTCGGTGTAGCACAGAGTCGAATGATTTAATCCCCGAATGATGGACGGGCACGTCGCGACGATGATCTGCGTCCCGTGAAGTGACAAGTGGTTAGGATCACGGGGAAACCTCGTGCTCGGTTCAGGCAGCGGGGATCACTCCCGCGTACCCGCAATTCCCATCGGTAGGGACGACGCTGATGGCGCGGTGGTGGTTGCCGTCGGTGGTTAGCGACAATCGAGAGCGAGAGAGAAGGGGTTGCGCACATCCCGCGAGCGAGCGATCGAGAACAGCAAGCGGTCGCGTGGGCGATGAGGAGGGCAGAGGGGGGAGGGGGGAGGGGGGTGCGCCAAGCTTCAGAACGGCAGAAGCTGTAGCGCGACGAGCACGAACCGTACAAATCATGTTGGCATTACCGTGTCAAGCCGCGGGACTCAACCCGTCGCCCGGCCCACCGGAAACTCGATGCTGATGGTAATACTGATTTATCGGAAGTGCAACCCGACAGACACAACACAACGCGTGTGGCCCGATGCGTTGCGTTGCGATGCATCGAAACGCTCTGCGGGTGGTATCGAGACTTCGCGCTCACTCACTCTCTGACAATTTAGCATTTTATTTTCCTCGTTTACCTCACACCTTGTTAAACGGGGCTCTACGCCACATGGAATACCCAGGATACAACCAATTTTTCGGCTAATTGGGAATTATGATCGAGCTCTGCCGCTGTTATTCGCGAGTCTGCGATAAACGGTATTGTAGTAACTCGAAAATTTCGATGCAATGGCTATTATGCCATGGATTTGTGCCTGTCAAGTGTGGAGGAATTATCGGGATGAGTTGACGGCTCGTGCGTTAAAATGTTGAGTATAGACAAATTTATAAAGAATTCGTTGACTGTGAGTGATTACTGATTATGAATTCACGTTAAGGATAAAACAGTGAAATTGTAGTGCTTCTTCTTACCTTTCGAGGTGTTTAACGATATCCTCGTAGGCTGCTCGGCAGTTTTCCCACACTGTGCCCGACCTACGAACATAAATATTAAATGCATAAATTAGTAAAAAATATCAAGACGAATTTCAGCAGCTATAACTCCCAAGGATAAAAAGCAAACTCTGGTTGATTAAGACTGCGTCTCAATCTCTTAGCCCTTATCCTGTTACAACATCCCTTAATAACGTCTCATCTCTCGGATGTCCTTTCAATCAATCGACTCAAGCACACGGTGCCCAAGAGAGCTTTGAAGTTGTTGATTAAAAAGAAAATAAAAAAAAGATGGTAAGAAAACCCACGGGTCCGGGTCTCCGTAAAAAATCGCAAATTAATCCGTGTAAGCAATTGGAGCAAGGGTGAGGTTTTTTGGTCTGTCTATCTAATACACTCCTCTGCAACATAGTATTCTTATAGCGCACCCTTGCGTTTGTAGATCTCGGTAAAGAGAACTGGGAGGAATGAATTTCCGATGGGGGAATTTTACAAGGGTAGATAGGAAGGACCTCGCACAAGTATTTATTTAGCGGAAAATGGATGGGCAGCCTTCCACGGATCGCCGAGAGGGTGATGTGAGGAAGAGTGTCGGACGGACCAAAGAATCGTGTGTATTGTCGTTGAGTTCCGAGAAAAGAAGACAGAAGTAGAACATCGTGTATGTATTTGTTTGAGAAAAGAGAGAGAAGGACAGAATGGAAAAGAATAGAAGCGAGGTCAGGGGTGGCAGGCGATGGTAGTGATGGAGGGCTAGTCGAGCAGCAACCAGGCAAGCAGGATGGGGTTGCGTTGAATTAATCATATTCCGGTGTTTGTCGTGGCGCCCCCAGACGTAATCCGTCTTACCTCCCGATTTCTCGCTCCTCTGTGGCGCGCTAGATAGATTTGCATTTTAATTAAAAGCAAAGCGCTGAAATCATAATGCGGAACGTGCGGTGCCGCCTTCTCATCGTTATTAACGTTACGCACATAGATGGATATTCTATATATAAATATCCAATAGATGCGTGGGTCCACGCATCTACCCTTGGTATATCTATCAAAAGAAAATTAC